>OMKK01011657.1:8625-33033 GCA_900302305.1 Polymixia japonica | reverse complement strand
CATTCTGCAGGACTCTCCCCACCTATCGAGAAGCACAGGGCTGGTGTTCAAGCGGGGAGGGGGAACCAACCAACCTGGGCTCTCTAAACTCGGCTCACTCAGACTAGTAAAGGTGCACAGGCTGCAACGGCTGACCTTTTCCCTTTGAGCAGAATGCAGCCGGCCTCCTCGGTTCACACGGGCACGATAAAAGTAATTTATGCCAGAGCGCGGCTCTTCCCTGGGTGCAGGTGCACAACGCAGACCGGGTCCTGGATCATCCTCTGCAGGCATGCACAGCCCACAGCATCCGCGAGAGAGAGAGGCCTTGCACGCTGGCTTTTTTACTTCTGTTTTTTTTTGGACCCAGCTGCAGATGAGTTCTAGCGACTCTTGCTCTCCCGCCCTCTATGCTACCGCTTCCTATTGTTTTTTTGTTCTGAATTTGAACACAAAACTACCGGGTCAAGAGAGGTCCACGTCTTCTGCTTCATACCATCTTAGCTGGACTCCACAGTAGGCACGCTTAGACGCTTAGCACTTGAAAGGTTTGAAAGCCCTTAAAGGTGCTTTTTTTTCCCAGCCCCGATTCCACATTATTACATAGAAACCCTCACCTCTGTTTCCAGGAGAAACACAAAGGGATGAATCGGGATGTTTTGGAAGAGATTGAACTGAAGCAACATGGTAACTACTACTTGTACCTGGTAATGTTGATATCACCCCTGATAAGACCCCGTTATTACTGAGCTGTAATGCAAAATGGTACCAAAAACTATTCATACTTTTCTGACCAACATATTTTTTTACCACTATTCGGTCCATGTTCGTATAAAAGCAGTCATTGTGCTTCCAGCTCATCCACAGCACACTCGCACCACTTAGCGCCATTGTTCAGACGGCATGCAAGTCTTGAAATAATAAATCCCGCAATTATTCATTCAAATCTTCATCACTTTCCTCACACTATATTTGAAAGCACTTGGGTGATTATACAGTATGTGTAAATTAGTTTTGGATTTATGGCGCTCACTTTATCAGTGGGAAAGAATATGCGGTGGTGGTTCAAGTGTGTTTGAGAAGGACAACGGAGACGTTCACATTGGAGTATCGATGCCCAGCTAGAGCCTATTGGGGGGGGGAACGACTTCAAACTTCAAACTTTCTGGATTTAGTTTCCAAGGTGATTTTTTTTTTTAGAACTCTTAAAACACGTTTTTTTTTTTTTAAACCCAAATGTTTATGAACACTTTACAGCTCACACGTTATTCTTTTACAATGGAAATAGGAATCGTTTCTATCGATGCCAGAGTAATATTTATAGTGAGTATTGAACACGACTACTAAGAATTCTGTATCATGTTCATATATATATATGTATGTATTTGTTGATGTCAAATAGCAAGCTCTATGTTCACATGTTTACATTTAGATATAAATTATAGATTTGTTACATATTTTAGATTTAATCAATACACTTTCAGCAGTCAGCCTGTAAGCCAAAACAGTTGTCTGTCAGAGTTTGTTGTGTAAATACAATCTTCAGTAGTTGTACTGCAATAATTCAGTAGATAAAATCTTTTTTAAGAACGCTGTAATGTATTCATATTAATTGTTTTATTTGGCTTTAATGTCAGAATATAATATACGAGTCACGCTAATTGAAAAACTCCTATCTAAATTTAATCACGACACAAGTCATTTTAGTTTAATGAAATTACAATTAGTTTTTTTATTTGACAGTTAAGCTGCTTTACTTTCTATGGATGTTGAGCGGTGGGAAGGAAACTGAACGAGACAAGAGTCTAATAACGGCGTGGCCCGCCTGTCCAATCTTTAGCCGTCAATACCGAGTACTAGATGTGCAGTTTATGAAGGAATCGTTAGCTTCAGTGCTGCTCAAGGCTTGTGTCTGTTCTCTGCTGCAGCGACGGATACTAATGTTACATTTTGCTCTTAAGTTTCGGTTTTGCGACTTATCAACACCAATCAGGGCTCCTCGAAATTTGTCAAAACTTAGACGACAAGGCGATTTGTCTCGTCTGTATAGAATCGGTTCGTGTCAAGTAAGAAGACTTAATGTTTTGCATTTTAGCAGTGGAGAATATGTACATCTGTTTAGTCGTAATAAATAAGGAAGTCATTCTGGGACTGGGACAATTGTTATTGATTGATTTCGATACATCTTTTGTTTTGTTTTATATAAGTAATGTATGACTCGGGGCATCTTCTACGTGTCGGTGCAACCCCTTCATCAGATAAAAAAAAAAAAAAAATAAAGAAATGTCACATCACGTCTAACATTAAAAAGGCCACGAACAAAAATGTCCTTCTACTGCTACTAAAGTTGTCTATAGAGGAAATCTGTTGGCTGCTCAAAAGCATTAGAAGCATTTTTTTATTTTATTTTTTTTCTTACTTGAAAAATGCAGTGTATGGTAAGTTGTCTGGGTTCTGCCCAAAAATAAATAAACACATCACAGCCTGTTCCTCCAGTACGGTGGTAGAGCCAATTCAATTATAGGCAGGCTTATCCACTCCAGCCGCATGTAGCTCATGCCCCTGTGGCAGGAGGTGAAGTCCAGGGAGAGCTGAGCTCATTTTGGTCGGTACCCTCAGGAGGGCAGGTACTGAAATTCCTGGCCGACACCTGGAAAAAGAAGCCAAAAACTTTTACGCATAAACACTTTCCGTGCTCGTAGTGTTATATTTTATTTGAAGCACCGGCTTCTTCTGGATTACAGACGGTATTTCCAGCTTGTTTTTTTGGGCTCGTATCGAGTGTTGTAGTTTTGTCCGTAGTTATTAGACTTAGAACCGAACGAGATTAACTCTGCATAGGTACACAGGTCAGGTCAGGAGGATGACGAGAAGGAAGTTGAGGCAGACGTTATTGCCGACGGTATAGCTCAGAGCTGTGGAGACATTCGAGTAAGATACTTCAAAGATATCGGTTAAAAAACGTCTCGCCCCGGTCTCCCCGCCACATCGTGTGCGCCGCGGAGCAGACCACACTCGCAAGGTCCTCAGAGGGGAGACTAAACCCAAATCCTCAACAGATGCTGTGTGAACGTACAAGGTCAAGCGTATCGCACCGGCATACCCAACCGTGCACTCTCAAAGGCCTAAGTTTTGCCTCTTTTCTTCTGTTCTTAAAAAGGAGGATTCAACTTTAGCTGTACTAACATCTAAGGGCAGGTGCGGTATCATTACGTACTGTAGAACTCCACTGGTTGCAGGTGGTTTGTGATATTCCTTGTGATATTCCGACTGTATCAAAATGTGTCAAAATGTGTCAAAATGTGTTTATGTTGATGAGCAAAGTATTAGCTAGTTTACTGCTGATTCAGAGCTAAAAACGTGGCGCATTGTTACATGTTCTATGAAATATAAATGGGACATTGTAGAAGCTTTCTGAAACATATAACTTGCAGATTTACTTTCAGTTAAACATTTGCATTTGCATTTGCACGTTTATCTCATGAATACTGTCTGAGTTTTCTTTTGTTTTGTTTTTTTGTGGCAGTTGGGGCCAGAACTCTCTGCATAGTAGTTCTGCAAGTAGTTCTGATGACATGTTATATAGGGTTGCTTCATGTTTCACCAGACACTAAGATAACCAAATGTTTCTCCAGTAGAGACCAAGAAAAATTCTAAATGTAAATTCAAACATTATCAATGAAAATTCTAAATCTAAATAATCTAAATACGCATGGAAAATTAACATCTACAAATACATATTATCTGTGAGTTTTGTGAAATGACAGTTTAAATGTTGAGTGATTATATAGTATGGTGGGCTTGAATCCATTGAAACAGCTTTTTTACACAATCAACAGACAGTTTGGTAGTCAAGTTCATTATCATTTTTCAAATTCTACTTAAAGTAAAACTTTGAAAATTGTTCTGACAGCCCTGTATTGACATTTGTGGTGAAATGAGACCTAGCCCATTATTTAGGTATAATTTTATTTTATTACAGATGGTTTTCTGGGACCTTATCTTCCCTAGACATATTTTTCATTTTGGCCAAGAGGTTACTGAACCTCAGTCCTGCAATTTACAATTAATAACGGCTGTAAAAAGAAATCCCCTTTTTTCCTTTAATTTAATGTGTAATTAAACGTACTTGGTAATATCCTCAGGGAAACCATTTTACATCCATTACACCAAACTCTAACAATACTATATTTTTTACCATTACATTCCAATGTAGCTACTGTATGTTCCATTGATAAATCAATGCTACCCAGTATTTAATTACATTCTAATCTATTAACAAAGCTCTTACAGCTGATTGGAATATTGGCATTTGGATGTGTGACCCAATTGATCAGAGGTTGGCAAAATTTTGCAACTAGCTTCAATAAACAATTACATAAACATGTTTTATTGGAATGACATGACTTAGGTTGATTAATGGCTCATTCATTATGAACTAAGGCTTTATGGGGGTTAATCTTTATACTAATTGCACCTTAGTATTATCATCTACATCATTAGCATAATGGGCACTATAGTTATATATATATATAACAAAGTATATAAGATAGAAATATACTATTTCATGATATACTGACAATATACTATTAAAAAGTATCATTTTTCATCATGGATATGGTTGGGTTTTCGGTGTGTTTGTTGCTTTGGCGACATTCTTCCTCTGTGTGTACATTTCTGTATAGGTTGCTGAATGTCCTTAACCCATAAAGATTATTACGCTTGAACCTGACACAGGTACACGGAGGTGACTTTGATGGGGCTATCTCAGAGGTTGTGGAGGGGGAATTGAGGCTTGCGCGGAGGATGAGGTGCCAGCCGCAGATTTACACGCCTCCACTGGGCTCAGTGCACATCATTAAAGCCAGGGGCCGTTGCGCGGCTCTGTCTCCGTCTCCGTCCCAGCCCACACAGGCTACGCCGGGCCCCGCGCCTTGATTTATCTCGCCTGTCTCTCTCAACGGCTTTTCCCGCCAAGAGAGAGACGGGGGGGGGGAGGCTGGCGAGATTTATGCATGTATATGAGATGAGATTCGTTTTGGCAAGAGCACATGCTTCCTCGGACACGAGACGGACCCCCTTGCCCCCGTCTCCCATCTCTCCGCTGCCACGTCCCACCCCTTCACGCGCACGCCGCTACCAGAAGCCCGGTCCCAGAGTGAGAATCGGTGATGGATGTTCACATGCGCTGCTGTGCATCTCTAAAAATATCACCGACTCACCAGTATTAATTCTCTCTCTATTTCTCCGTGATTTCTCCCCTCCCACGATTCTTAACGTAACGTTTTCCCACAACGTGCGATCGGAGCTCACGTCTACAGTATCCCTCTGTATCTGTTTTTCTCTCTATTTGTAGCACGGTAGTGTTTACTAGGTGTTGATACCAGCGGGGCAGTTTATGAGTAAACATGACAATACTTGTACTTAAGTGTCAGAGATGGTTAACTGTCTTAAAGGCAGTGGGTTATGGAGCATTCTGAATGTTATACTAATCAGGCAATGTATTACTTACTGTGTGTATAAAACCTGTTTTAATTTAATAGTATGAGGTACCAGCTAGTAATTACACTGAAAAAAAAGAAACGGAGATGCCAACTGAGCTGTTCACTCGAATTCATAACATTGGAAGAACAATGCATTCGTTTGAGTAGAAGAATCGCACAGAGTGAAGGGGAGGGCCAACCCTTCAGCAAATATAGAGACAGCGATGAGATTGTGACTATTGTCATTCTAGTAGTAGCGACTAAAAAATAAATAAAAACAACAGGCACCTTTGCCAGGTTTGATTCATAAGAAAAAAAAAAAAATGGCCTTGTCTTTCACGGTGAGATAGTATAGACTCCAGGACTGCTGGAGACCATGCAAGGTCCAGACTAGCCACCTTGCGGGAGAGTTCTGTGTCATGTATACATAAAACCACGGACCTACAGCGCAGCGGCAGACGCAGCCTCGAGGCTGAAGGTTCGCCAGCCACACGCGCAAACGCACGCCGTCATTATCATCAGCAATCACTTGAGTCGAGCCCTTGAGTCGGTGATCCCTTCGCGGGCTTTGAGGTGAATGTCAACTGGAGATTCAAACAGTACAAGTGCTGTTCATCAATTGTCACATCTCTGCGTTGAAGGTGCAATTTCTTTGAGCCTCTCTCTTGATGGTGTCTTTTCAGCGTTTCCGTCACGTGGTTTTGTGATACTGTACATGCTGGCGTCTTCCACGCCGGTGTCGGTATGGCTGTCCGCCCAGCTGATCTATATTTGTCTCAGTGATTATTGCGATGCTATTGCAGTGTATTTTCCGCCGCTTGTGTTCAGTCAATATTCTGTTCACGCTTACCTCATAGGGCTGTTAATAGTATGCACAGTTTATGGTTAAATTTAGGGTTTGCACTTTGCAGTGAAATGGCTTTCGCTTGCAAATTCACCAGTTTTATATCAGTATTGCAGTAGTTTAACACACTATTTGTTCTTGGATTTCTGCCGTTCTAATTCAGTGCCAACAGTCTTTAGAACCAAGAAATATTACATTTTGAAGGGACAGCACATTTTCCTTTCATGTATTGTTTTTTTATTTTTATGAATAGCTATTCTTTAAAGCTACACCATCACATATTAGCATAGCTTAGCATAGCTTCCAGTCATTTAAAGGCCAACATTAATTCTAACAAACAAAGGCATGACACTCTTAACCAAAATTCAAAACAAGGGATTCAAAACTTTGAATTAATTGGCAGAGCTCTTGATGCAATCACACGATGTGATAGTGTAATAAAAAAAAGATACTAGTTAGTGTTCCAGACACAGAATACTTGACTGGAGGGGCAGTCAATTAAATCACGGTTATTTTTCCCAACATTATAAAATGTGTCAAGATCTTGCAATTGTTTTTGTTGTGCGTCTCAATTCGGCTTCATAAAATCATCGTTTTACATTAGGACATGCCAAATACTTAATCTTCTAATTGGACTAATTGTTACTCTGTATTGTAATTGTCGTTACTGAAATTCAGCGCATTGTGTTAATTTGTTGTCTGAGCTGAAATGACAGCAAAATGAACAGCCAGGTAGCAGGGGTTGGCCAGCTGGCACTGCCTTTATGGCCTGTTGGCTCTAATCACACAAATCAGACAAATCAGTCATATGCAGGTTGCAAACCTGCAAAGGTTTCCACCTTCCGGTCACCTGGAAGTTAATGGTTGATGCTGCATAAGCCCTTTTTTATTTAATATATATTTTTGAAAATCTAAAAAAATAAAATGGTGTTGCCTATGAAACAGATTTTGCTCCCAGTCGGTTCCAGTGGGGTGTTTTGACGAGCACTGATTATCTGTTTTTACGTTCTTTTGGAAAGACTGATTAAAGAGGCAGTGTGTCCAATTAACCTTTGTTCATCCTGGTGTGTAGTTAGAGATTACCCACCGTACTTATCAAAAACACTTGACATTTGATTTGTCCATTAAGACACGGAACTAAGATCACCAAAATCATAATTTCTGCTTTAGTCTACAAATGTTTGCTGGTGAGACATTCTATGTGACTCTGGTAAATACGTAATTCGGAGATCGGAAAGTCCTGGATTTTACAGCTAAGGCAAAAACCTTAAACTTAGTATAGAGACTGCGGAGACACTGACCCTCGTTCATCAAGGCATCGTGACATAGAGACATAATCTACCGTGGGAATGGTCACTGTTACATGGAGCCACGGCTGATTCATGAAACTTCCTTAAGTCAACAAACGGAGCACAGATTACATTGTAGACTGATGAATCAGATGCTGCCGTTGATTGAGCACCATGTGCAAACAATTAGCTGTTTAGATATAACACAACCGTATGTGCATTTGGCAACTCTTGCCCCTATTAACTGGAAGGCTCGGCGAAGCAAAATTTGCATACTTGCAAGCTGCAGAATGGAGCGTAGCGAAAGAAGTCAGTATAAGAAGACAAACATCTCCGACGCAGAGGTTGACGGTATGGTCACGGAAGTTGCCGCCAAGACGATTGTATTCTTAAAAGTGTGTCATAAAAACAAACAAACAAAAATGGAAATAAATGTCGGTTTGTCATAGAAAATGAGGAAATGATTTAATATTCTGTAATTCTAATTCCATGTGCAACAAAACCACTGTATATACTGTAGATACCAGGACTGATAATGAATGAGGTCACCCTTCATGCACAGGACAGGAGCAAACTTAATAAAGAAAGCAACCAAGTTGCAAGTTGCCCCGACGTCGGGTTTTGCAGGGATTCATTATTGACGCAGTGCGTTTGAATTTCAAGGTTGCTCTGTTCACGATTTTACTTCCTTATTACCGGGTTAATGCATTTACCAAATGAGCTGAATGGGATGCCTTGCAGCCACAATTCTTTTAAATACGTTGGGACAATGATGGTGGCAGTCGGATGGCTTTCTGCTCTCTAAATTGAAGACACAAATTAGAGCTTTATATGTTTTTGGCTTGTCCCTACAGCAGAGCCCATCATACCGAACAAAGGTTATATCTAAAACTGTTTAGTTTTGTATAATAAGGGATTTGACTAATTCCCTTATTTCAAGAGTAGAATATTTTTTCTGATACTTTCAGAAGGTTCTTCGTTTTTCATGGTACAATAATTGTTAGATGAAAATTTGATATCCAATGGTTGAACGTCCTACAGTAGGTGAAAAGTTGAATGTGTTTTCACGAAGGACCTTTTCTGTAGAGGACTTGTACACGCGGCAACCCTTTAGAAACATATAATTTGTGAATGTACAGTGACCCCCTACTAACTTCTAATCCAAAAATCCTCGCCAAAACATGGTTAAAAAGTGCAAGGATCAGCAACCATTGACTCGGACTCATTCAGGTGCTATTGTGAATAGAGTTCAATCATGATAACACTTTGGATTATCAGCGCAAACACTTACAGACACAGAGTTTGTTTCCTAAACTGCTGTGAGGCTTTTAATGTTTAATCAACACAGACTTGGACACTTCCTATCTTGTACTTGTTCAGCAAGGCTAATCGCAATACTGCTGCTTCTCCATTAATTACACTTGGACACTTGATAGACTAACAGCTGACAAATGACTTTTTTCCCCTCGCTGCCAGTGACATTCTGTATTCATGGTGGATAATACTGCTCTCAGGGAGGAGTCCCGGTCTCTTCTCTCTACACCAGCTATATTTTCTCATCCCTCAATTTCACTTTATCAGCTCAAAGTACAAATTGGAGCTTAGTGGCTTGATGGTAAATTGAAATTCATTGAAGCATTTACATGACATTTAGCAATGGTTGCATAATGCAAGAATAATAAAACATGTGTCAAACTGAAAAGGCTTCTCTCTCCCTGTGCCATCTCATCATTAATACTACACATGCATTTGGCAGGAAAAATGCAGGACAAATGTGCCTTTGTGCGCTCCTGTGTGTTTGTGTTTATGCGCGTGCATACACGCGCGTGTGTGCGGGCGTGTGTGCGTGCGTGCACGTGCGTGTGTGTGTGCGGGTGTGGATGTACATAAACTGCCAAGAAGTATGCACATACATGGTGATTTTAATACAGTGATAGTTGACATGTGGCGGGTGTGATATAGTCTGTCCGTTCTTGCACAGAGCTGGGCGTACAAAGTGCACTGTGATACTCGTCTCTGCAGCGTCCCGTTCATTTGTATTCCAGCGGGGGCTTCTGAAGCCTAGACAGCCTTAATAATGATGGCAGGTTGGCAACCAGAGCTGGTAATCGGGTGAAAAAAAAATCTATTGACTGGTCTCAGAGGCCTGGGACGTCAATAGCCTCCACTGCGTGTCTTCAAATGTCCCTATTACTGCCAATTTCCAGGCAGAGCAACAACAAAATATCACCGCCCGGAGTGGACCTTGACTTCGGTCCACGGTGTACCGAACGCCCGTAAGATTTCTATTGTAAGGAACCTGAGTGGAACCCGCCCCCAGGAGGTGGTCTTTCTACTGTGTACTGTCATCGCCACACAATGAGGCAGATACGCACGTATGGTGATGAAACAACAATTCGCACTAAAAGGTTGCACGGAAAAACTTCGCTGCGCTTTCGGCGACGAGCACGACTGTACAGTTTGCCTCGTGAGATGAATGTAAAATGGATGGATTCAAACTGGATGCAATCGCAAAGAATGATCACTATGATGATAATGCTTTCGTTTAACTTAACTTAATTGTATTTTTTTTTCAATTATTATTATTATAAGCTACATCAATACACTACCTCCCCCTCGGAGGCTAGGCTACGCCAAGCGTTAAAGTGTGCACCGTTGTGTATGAGGGGCCGTACAGGCCTTATTTCAAACACACATACACACATGAAACATACACACAGACATACATACTGCTGTGTACTCTCACACACACACAAGTGAAACACACACACACACACACACGTTAGTGGGGGCGATTTTTCGTAATGTCTGTGGGGTAATTACCATAGAAACAAGTGAACCGTTCATACATTTATATGTGAAACACGCATACCTATACACTCCTGTATGGTCACACACATGCATATGAAACACAAATACAAGTCAAACACTCACACTGAGCAGCTGGAGCAGGTCAGGTCACCGTCAGTATGGAAGGAGCACAGCAGCGAGCCTTTTATGAAACGCAAAAACTCTACGTGCATCTTCGTAAATCAATGATCGCAAAAAATGTGATCGATGGAAACAATCAGGGTTTTTCTTTTTAGCATTTTTTTATTTGTTTGTTTGGTTAACCAAAAAAATAAGCTGTCAGTAGCGGGGGAAAAAAAAAAGGCGTGGTAAAGATTTGGAAAGACAGATGGGGAAAAAAAGAGAGATAAGACCTCATATTCTAGTGGTCCAAACCATGGCGAGTATAAAGAGCTTTCCAAACAGCAAGCCTGCAGACTAAGTTCTCTTATCAGGCGCGAGCCACATCAACCACGTCCTCTGAAGTATGTGATAACAATGAACGATAAAAAAAACATCTGATGTTGAAATAGATTGATAGCGACGCGCTGACCAAGCCTTCGAGTTCGCGTGTCGTATCATTCAGATTGGGTTTTGGGTGAACCTTCAACCGTCCGCGTGATCGTTCTGCGCTGGTTGTTATCTCTGGAATCACATGATAAAAGTAGATTGCTTTGCATTATACAGGATACACTGTATATAATGTTCTCAAGCAGTGTGGTGGAGCCTTGTATGGGATTGTCCTGTTTCCTGTTTATAGTGTAGTTGCAATATCTTCTCTCAGTAAAGGGGACATAAATATACTTTAAACTTTATTATTAGAGGTTTTTTAAGGTATTACTTCTGTCTATCATTTGCCTTTAATTTGAAAAAAAATATACATTTCCTGCTGATCTGCAACATGCAGTCAAGTGCAAAACTAAAATATCATAATGGCCATAACAAATGCACCTGAGAGGATGCAGGTGTTTTTGCTCACACACACACACACACACACACACACACAATAGAGGAGGCACACTGAATGCTGGTATGTGTGTGTGTACTGTATGCATGTATGCATATATGTGTGTGTGTGTGTGTGTGTGTGTGTGTGTGTATGCTGTCTATTCACTACAGCTGGTTCATTGCTGTATACTCATCTACACCGAAGCACTCGGACAGACCCCTTCAGCATTAATTACTGTGGCCATTAATCAGACCAGTACAGATAGCTGTGTAATCCCTCTGTAATGCAGTTTTCTGGAGGGGGCCACCGATGTTAATTGGATTTGATTGGATATTGGTATGATGCCCCATACAGAACATCTTAAGGTAATAATTAGATGATAGATCAATTAGTCCTTGGAGGATTGGCGTTGGTGGCATCCATAGGCTAAAGTGTACAACCGGTTAAATAAGGAAGAGCATAATTCTTCAAAGAGCTATCATTCTTTAAGAGCTGTGAGGAGAAACTGTTTACAACACTACGATAACGAGATATCATATAATAGTAATGTCCCGGAAAGTACTAGCAAGGAATTGTTAGATTATTTGAAATAAAAGGTGCTGCTATATCCCCCACGCAGCGTTTTGAGGTCATCTTAATAAAACAACGGAAAAAATAAAACGGCACCTGAAGAATGTGATTACATTCACACAGACGTTAAGGCAAGTTATAACAAAATTAGCATCACATATGTTTTTCTTCTGTTGTTCCTCAATGTCCCATCTTATCTTTTTTACAGACTTGAATATAGGGCAGACGTGAGTGGCATTCTACCCGCTGATATTTAACTTTAAAGGTGCCTGTTTTATTTGATTGATCCCGTAGTGTATCACTCTTTAACAGTGGCTTTGCTCTCTGTATGAGCACATACACACAGTTGTTTTGAGGAAGGCCTTTGGGCACTGTCCCTTTAATGTTTAAGAATAGACAACATGATATTTTTTGCTGTAGTGCTCCTCACACTCTTCTTCCATTACTATCTCAGTTCTCTCCTCAACTGATACTATCAGAGATTCATCAGTCAACGCAATCAACACAATTCACAGCGCAGTGTTCCAGCTGTTTTCTATCAGTGTGTCCACGGACGCCAACCTCTTTAGTCTCAGTCTGTGACGTAACGGGCATCGTACAGTAACCTGAGACTTTCAGAGAACATAAAAAGTCAACGGAAATAACTTTGTCGTATGACTCAGTCTTATGACTCAGTCTTTTAGCGTTAGTGGGGGCTAGTTTTCGTAATGTCTGTGGGGTAGTTACCATAGAAACAAATAGGGATGATCCCAAATCTGAATAGCATATTTGGCAAAGCATGAATAATGTGTTTTGTACGAGTATTTGTTCCTTCCGGATTTGTTTGTTTTATTATTTGGATTCGGAGTCATAGTAGAATCATAGTAGCCGAGAATCATGAATAAAAAATATTCAGCTGAAAATTACTTAAGCATCTGAATCATAATATTGAACAAATTCGTAAGGAACATGTACTCGTATGAAACACGTTATTCTGGTGTCAGAGAAATAGAGAAAGTTACTTTCCTTAAGAGGAAAGAGATACAAATTAAATACAAATATAAATCTGCACACCCCAAAAGACAAATCATACATGTCAGTTTCACCGGTTTGTTAAACTGTATATCAAATTAAAATAACAATAGTTATTATTGAGCGAGACACAAGACAATCAAAAAAATAGACTTAAAGGAGCTGGATAGCCAATAACTGATCTTATCTTATTTTATCTCAAACACACACACACACACATTTACAATATCATGAGACAATCCAAAATAAACATAAAGACACTAGATAGCCTATTGTTGTATTGTTAGACTCACTTTGCTAGATATTACTGAATAATCACATTATTTCATAAAATCATAAAATATTTTTCCCTTCATCAGTGTGTTATGAAGTCCAGCTCTCTGTGGCTACAACCAGTCTTAGTTGGCAGATCTATGCCTTTGCCCATGAGCCAGTGTCCACAATGATTTGCCCAGAACAGAAGGAGTGAACATGAAACATGCTTGAAATTTGAATGCAAGACATTTAAACCCTTCTTTCACTGCAAGACTATCTATGCTGACCTTCACTGCTGACCTCCAAATTTGCCAGCCTAGCACAGACTCAGCCCCACCTTGAAATCCAGTCAGACGGGCCAGAACATAATTTAATGCTAACAGTTATATGCGACACTAGCAAAAACGGCTCATGCCATGATATTCTTCTGGCTTCTTCCTGTGCACCCGTAGAGATACCATCCATTTGGTTGGCATCTCCTGTTTCTAGAATTAACAACAGCACAATAGATTTACCCAATTATGTTTTTTAAAGATTAAATTACTGAAATTTGGCACCGCTTTCCACTGCGTGATGGTAAATATGATATGAAATTTTCCGATGATTCTGCCATCGTAGGATGTATTACTGATGGAGATGATTCACAGTACCTGAAGGAAATTGATCATTTTGTTTCATGGTGTAGTGCTAACTTTTTTAGAATTCAATACTTCCAAAGCGCTTCCAAGAGCTAGTTATTGATTTTACAAAGAAAAGTGAGTCGGGAACACCTGTAGTAATTAACACATCCACCATTGATTCTGTGGAATCGTGTAAGTATTTATGTGTTGTTATTGACTGCAAGCTACAACGGAAGCAGACTACCCCCATTGTTTCTAAGAACGCTCAAAAGAGGCTATTTTACTTAAGATAAGTGGTTAACAAAGCTGAGTCAACAGCTGGCATTGGCCTAGACTATAGACGGTTTAGAGGTTGTTGTTGAACAGCGTATTCTAAGAAAATGTGATGCAATTTTACAGAATTATAGTAATCTCCTATATGAAACTCTCAGTCATTCAGTCAGTCAATTTCCCGGGCAATAGATTTATTGTACCAAAGTGCAGGAGTCAACCAGTGGTAGATTAGATGTTTCAATCAGAGCGCACACAGTGTACGAAGCATAGATTTGTATGACCTTCATTATTGTGTAGGCAGGCAGACCTATTCATTGTGATTACTGTATATTAGTGTTTTGTTTTTGTTGTCGTCTGTGTTTTCTATTGTACTTTGTGTCTATTGTATTGTATTGTATTGGGTCTTGGCGTCCACTAAGCCATAGGCAATATCGAATAACCAGAGGAAATGACTGATTATCTAATAATGTGGTTTTTATATTTTTGTGCAAATATAAACAGCTATGCATTTTTCTACATTGCCTCAACTCAACTATCTATTTATCTATTTAAAGTATATTATTCTTTATGATTCACTGTATTAATATAGTGAGTGGAGGATGCTTTCAGGATGAAACTACAGTGAACAATTTAAGTGTTTTCAGCAGGATCCATTACACTGACTACACAGACTTAACTAAACACACATTTACTTAGATGTGTTATGAACTGTGTAAAATGTGCCAAGCGAAATGTTCTCGCCACTAGAATCACTGTCAGAAAGGAAACCGTGAACTTCTAAGACAAATGAAAACAACATCTGTTGTCTTGACCTGCTTCTCTAAATTTGTACTTTTATTTATTATTTATCTCGATTTAAAAATTCCTTTTTTTGTTTTAAACAGCCACATGAAACACAGACTTTGTTCAACAGTCCCTCTAATAATTCTCCCAAATGTTCCTTTTTCATTAATTCATTCTTCAAATGGGGACAGAATTTGTAGACCGTATTAATATTAAGTAACAGTAACATATAAACTCTTCTACGTCTATAGAAATTCTAAGTCCAGTAAAACAAGATTTAAAAACTCTTAAATAAATGTTTTTTGTCAAATAGACTGTATGTCCCATTATATATAGAATAAGATAAGTACTTGCACCGTCTTATAGATGTGATTTATTCTCATATGTCAGCACTGTATCATCCAGACTTTGGGAAAATCTGATTGAGCTCTGATTAGATCCTATCTAAGCGTGGAAAGCTTAGACCTCCTCTATGTCTCAACGCTGTGCATTTAATTCTCAACAAGAGAGACGTCAGTGTTGAACATGAATTCAAATTATTATTATTTTTTTTTCTGAAAAATGTGCATACCTGGACACTACCTTAAATTGTAACACCGTGCATAAATTATCTTTAACTAGCACATTTCTCAGATGTTTTTACTAAATCAGTAGATCTGGAAAATTATGTCAGCATCTTGTTATTCTGCTGACGTGCTGAAACAAGTTGTTGGCTGCGGAATAAGTTGACGGTCTTACGATCCTGTAAGAAGAAGTGCAGCGAGGTTTTCCTCGTGTGTAAAGCCAGATATAGAGTCTCTGAGATGCTCACACACCACCGTCAGTGGAGAGTGCTTGTGCCATGTCTCTTATGGTAACATACATTAAATTGTAGAGAATCTTGCTCTATTATGAAAAAAACTTTTATTTCATTTTACTTTTATTTAAAATTAAAATAAAATAAAATAAGCATACACTTTGATTCAGGCCCACACTGTTTACCAATGTAGGTCACATGGCCTTTAGTAAGTAAGTCAGTAAATAAGTACAACTTTATTTGTATAGCGCCTATCTAGAGAGTTACAAAGTGCCGCACAAAATGAATAAAAACAAAGATAGCCAAAGCAATTAAAACCAGCAGCAAAAAGACAATTGAAAACCAAAAAAAACAATTTCAACACAATTACAAAGCGTCGAATGGAAAGGCGAGACGAGGAGCAGCGTGTGTGAAGTCTGGGCAGACAGTGTAGCAGCAGGTAAAACACAAACGAGACGGAGACGACATGACTGGAGTTAGAAAAAAGGCAACAATTAGAAATAGGATTGTAGGAGTTGTTTTAGAATGCAAAACCGACACAGTGCATCTAATAGATAGTGGGAGCAATTCCATTATGGTTGGCAAAAGTGTGGCCACCCCTTGTTTTAACTTTTAAGGTGACTTGGACAATTCAGAGGCCTTGGTCAGAGGACCTGCCTGACCTTGTGGTGACGTGGCCTCAACAACTCGGTAGTATAAAGAGGAGGCAGACTTTAGGATATTAAAAGGGTACTACTTTTTCTGGTGGATCTTTCAAGGTTTCGAGGGTTGTGATATTACACTCGAGGGTATTCTTTACTGTTATTGCCACGACGGCGATGCTGTCAGCGATTATACAGCGGTTAGCAACAGAATTTAGGGTTTAACAACTGCTTCTGCTAATTTCCCATTAATGTTTAAGCTAGTGTGGGAGTCACTAGGTAACATCAAGGCTCAACGATGTCCTATTTAAAACTATCGGGCCCAATTTTCTGGAATCAAGGTGCAAGCACAGACGCAAGCACTAGTTCAGGGCGCGAGGGCGCTTATGACTAACACTGTTTTGGTCATTTCTAAGCATAGTGGAGCAACGGAGGCACACCTGCGACACGGTTCTACATAGGGTTGGATTTGAAGAAGTAAACTGTGCTGCGGCTGTATTCAATTATAATCTGTATTTAATTATCAAATCAGCTCCTCTCAGCTCCTTTAAAAGCAGCCTTTTCCGGTACCATTAGGAGTTAATGTTGTGTTTTCCGATTTGTGCTTATGGTTTCTGTTTTGCTGTTGTGATTTCCAATTTGTTGTTGTTGTTTTCTGATTTTCTCGTTGCGTTTTCTCTTTCGTTAATTTGATTTGCAATTTGTCACTGCGTTTTGTTATTTGCCGTTTTTTGATTCGTTGTTGTGTTTTCCTACTTGCCGTTGTGATTTGCACTTCAGGGCCACCGTAGCCTGTGGACTTAATGGTTTCACACACTGGGATGTCTCATTACTCTTGGGATGAGAACAGAAGCGATGTGAGAAAAGCCTGTCCGCCCGTTGTGACCCACAACTTGGGTAAACTTGTCCACTCCCAATGTTGTCACATTAACCGTGTAAGGCCCACGGTTGCAAAATTACATACATCACTTTTAGCTATCCTAAAGAAAATCTGTAAATGTTTTTTTATGTTTTTTTTTGTGGTTTTTTTAAAGACCACATTTACACGGTAAATGTGTCCTGTTGTTCATCCTTGCAGTACTATTGGATAGTAAATGTGTTTATAGGTCCGGCCATCTGGCCATGAACTCACTCAGCCTGCAAACTTTCCTTCAAGCTCATCTCTTTGTTTTATTAGACTGGATTTGTCAATAGTAAAATGCCTTAAGTATATATTTTTTTGTATGATTGTTACAACAAGAGAGAACATGTAGATATTTAGTTATGATGGAAGACATTCATCAAGTTTGATTTTGAGCTTGTTACGTCTGTGTTGCAATTCTACATATCTGGGTGAGAGTCCATATTGTTATAAGTTCACCTTTAATTTTTACTTTGTTGTTGTTCAATTCGCCACGTCTCTAAACCTCCCCACTGCAGTATGTCTAGTCAACATACCACTGCAAAAAATAATTTCTAGACTTTATCTATCTCTCTCTGTTAAATTCTTTCTCTCTGTGTATAATATACTTGGGCATCCTAATGCCTGCCCCTATTCATGCCGATTCTAATCCATAATTCAGCTGAGGAAGTCGGGATCTCTGGAGCCTAGATCAAAGGCTCAGCGGTGCTCAACGGGGGCCAGGTGTTTAAGAGACACTGCACAGGGAGGTAGAACACCCATCTTTTTTCCCCATTAAAAACAGCAATTACCAAAGCCCCCTGCTAGCTTATCGTAGGCAAGGATGAAACAGTGATCCTTGTTGTGATTAAACAAATGAATAATGGAGAGCCGATGTTGAACAAGGGAGACAGTTTATCATGATTCTACTTTGTGACTGGGGGCCTTGTTTTGTTAGCCAGGGTTCTGGCTTTGTACTGGCTGTTTGCAGAGGTGTTTGCATTTGAAATATCTGTATGAGGAGTTGATATTTCAAAGAGGTATTCATCATCCAATATCTTGTGCACTCTCCCTTCTCCTACGCTTTTGTACATTCAAGAGTATATTGCACATTAAAATAAAAGCATGTTGGGTCAGAAGAAGTAAGGGCAAGTATTTAAAGAGGTACTGTACACTTAAGTAATGGTTATTAACGCGTCACATGTAGATACTTACTTACTCATTTGCAGAGTTATATTCATTAAATATGATTGGACCCATATGTCCCCACCCCTACGACTAATCTAATCTACTGTCTCTGGAATTCATATTCTATTTGCATATCTGTGGGTTAAGGGGGTTTCAGTTGAGATGTATTAACATTTTGTGTGAGCAAGGTTAATTATGTTATAGATTGTAGAATCGTATCCCAACCACAGGACACGTGCTTTAGGAAATGTGTTATCCTCTAATGTAATCGGCAATAGTTGTGATATTCAGTCTGAAATATTTTCATCTCCAAGGACATGGATTAACAAATCACACATTGGTTATCCGGCTTAATTTTCTCAGTAGTATCGGGCGGGTTCAAATTGTTTTAGATCCACCCAAGTTCAAGCTTTCCACTCCACTGAATAAGTGGGCTTCACTTCCGAATGAGAAAATATCCCAATGTTGGTGATCCGGTGATACAAGAGTGATGTAAGACTGTAGAGAAACTGCGGCGTGGTTTAAATTCTGATGTAGGCAACAAACGCATTTGCACGCTTTAATCTTCAATTTTCACCCTTTTGTTGTCATAATTTCCTCAGACTTCCTCGGATTTTGTGTTTGCTAATGAGAAACACCCAGTAGAACAAGAGACGAGGGAGAGGGAGAGGAAGAGATTGTCATCAAAAATGGATGTGGTCTCATACTGTTAAGTTACCACCATATTTGTTCTGAATTGCTTGTTTGCTTGAATTACCGTGGTGATGTGTCGTCCCACCGGAGTACTTATCTCTCCCGGAAATGCATTTCTGCACACGATTACAGGTTTCAATAACAATTTACCGATTCGCTACCTGTCACAAATAAATAAATAAAGAGGAACAACTGAAAAGAAAAAAGAGCCCGTGCATTTTCCCTTTGATAATTAATGGGAGATACTATATGACCCCGTTAAAGTCAACTGTATCATTCTCTGTGGGTATATTTAACATTAGAAAACGTTCATACTGTCGAATAAAAGCAACTCTGGCCTTTTGTACCTTTTGCCTTCCCAAAAATGTATACTTGCAACCTCATAATAAAGACAAAGTTAGCTTAATGTGATGTACATAATCTGTGGCTTTATTGGTACATTAAAGGTAAACACAGACTTTCCTGGAAACATGCCCTTTGGACAACTTGGATGAGTATGTGATGAGAACACAGACACTAGAACAAATTTCACTTTCACTTTAGCATACATCACGCTAAGTAGCGTACGTGACTTGCAGTATCCCAGAAAATGCTGAAATGAGAACTTGTTGCAACTTTATAACTGAATGTTTGGTTGTTTTTAAAGTGTAACTACACCCGCAGGTCTGAGCCTAACTCCACCCACCGTATACTTTAGAGAAATACTAAAAAGTGGGCAAGCGGCTGAGGCAGGTGGTGGGCAGGCGGCTGAGGCAGGTGGTGGGCAGGCGGCTGAGGCAGGTGGTGGGCAGGCGGCAGGAGCTGCTCAGTGACATTCTTTTTTTAATATAAATTGTATGATGTAGATAAGTCCCAACGGGGCGACTCTATGTCAGCACTGACCTTGCAAGACTCAGGCTGATTTAAAACAGTTGATGGTGTGTTGAGCCATTTTCAACCCATGAAATGCCGATTTTTCTAAATTCAGTGTCAATGTCACAGTACAGTCATACAATTTAGTTCATACAATACAGCTCAAAAAGCATGTTTAAGTGTGCAGTACTACTTAAAGGGGTCATATTTTGCTCATTTCAGCTCTTTATGTTTATTGGGACTCCACTAGAGTCCCAGGATGATTCTAGCTTTGCATGATTCAAAGTTCAAAAAAGTCCTTATTTATCTTATATCTTATCTTTATGCAGCCCTTCTGTTCAGCCTCTGTCTGAAACAAGCCGTATCAGCTACTGTCTCTTTAAGGCCCCCCTCCATAAAAGCCCACTTTCTTCTGTCTGGCCAGCAACCTCTAGTGTGAAAGTGAAACTGTAACATATAATTTTGTCCTTGATTGGAAATTGGCTTCTCAAATCCAACCGTACACGTTTGAGCCACACACAAAGGCACAACAATCAAGATATCAGACATAGAGTTTCATCCTGCTGAAGCATGAAGGCGATGTTATCATTGTTTTGAGATGGACTGCTGTAAGCGAGTGAGTTCATTCAGCTGTGAGCGGTGTCAGTGATTTGATTCATTAATGTTAATAAGGCACTGCACTGAACGGCCACTTGCGCAATGCAACGTAGACAGTGAAAGAAAATGCAACCTACACAATCTTAGTAACGCATAACGCAGGTAGTTAGTGAGCATTTCTATAATAAGCTGTCATGCATAATACTACTAGGCTACCTAGACAGACAATAGCGTGAGATGGCTTTGTGTAGATTACAGCTGTTGTTTACATCTTGTCCCAAGATGATGATCACAATCCAGAGATTAGTCTGTATCTGTTTCAATAGGTGCACCTATGGGAATTATGTTGTCATGAGTTAAATCTTGGATGAAGAAATTGGTTAATTAAACAAGCATGAATTATTCAGGCTATATATAAGGTGGTGCATAATATTAGATGATATATGATTGCAGGAAATAATTGCAGTTATTTTGTTAAACAATAGTAGCCATGTCAGCAAGTATCACATCTTGAACTAATGTTTCCAATAAACTGTAACATACATAGAGATGGCTGATTAACCCCCATCAGCCAGCCCCCATCCCACACACACACACACACAGACATGCACACATACACAACACACACACACACACACACACACACAGACATGCACACATACACAACACACACACTCACACACACACAGAGACCCTAATCAAAGGTCCTGGAGAATAGGAACATTTTGAGTTTGCTTTTAAATGGCGTCTGAGTGGTAGAACACCTCAGGGCCTCTTGGTCATCAAGGGGTAAACGCGGGATAAAGACTCGGAAGAGCATTAGCATATCTTTGAGTGTATCGTTGAGTGGCACTTGACAGTTTTGACTTGCTTCTCAGCAGATTACAACATGAATCCTGGAAAGAAAAGTGAGGAATGCTCTGTGCTAGGAATATACGGTTGGTCACACCCCGAGATTCAAATTGATTACAGAATCTGCAGTTGATCAGCAGTAATCTCCTTGATTTTCAGAATAAAATTATTGAAAGAGTGCTGATGCCAAGGCTTATTAAGTCAGGCCTTTTGAACCCGTCTTACTTAAACTCCACACTGGGTCAACTCAGGCCACTGCAGGGCTGACAAAACAGGATATCAACACTGAATCTGCCAATTACAAACGCAATTAAACCAAAATGTCTTCTCTTCCTTGCACATCCATCAGTGTGAGTTCTACAAGACGCAGAAGAAGAAAGAGACAGAAACAGGAAATGCTTAGAATTTAGATGCAGGCTTCGGTCGGCGGTGGTTAATGAGTTGGATGTCTGCTTGCTTAGTTCTAATGTCATCACTCTTTTCTGCCCCTCAGTGAACTTGTGCGTTCCACGGTAGCATTCAAGACACAATGAATATTTACGCCCAGAAGTATAGCAAATGTGTTATGGGAAGATGAGGCAATTCAGACATTTCAGACGCAAAAGAGATATTTGACCCCCCTCCTGCACCATGAAACATCTGGACAAGTTGGCCATATGGAGCAATAAACTGAGCTAAAGCAACACCATTTTTTAAATTGAGTAATCATTTATTCATTACGTAAAATACATAGTCTTCAATTTTTATGTTCCTGTGCATAACTATGTCTACATAATCTTTGGATTAAGCGCTTCAGTTGAAACATTTCCTTCCACCTCACCTGTAATAACATCCTGAATGTACTTCAGCGTTCAATCTTATTTAGTTGACATTTCTACACTGCCACACTCTGCAGTCAACTTTGAATCATAACAGTGTAGTATCCAAGTTCAGTAGTCAATATACTTCAAGTATTCAATACAATATAATAGAGTACGGACATTTTTGACGTTTTTAAGATATTTCATGTGTTTCTGAGTCATTTCCTGACAATGCTGCCACACTGTTCGACAATTCTTTTCTGACAAATAACTATATAATTTTGTGCTCAAAGTTAAAAAATGTAAGATGTTGCTAAAATGGAACAATGACATATGATAGAACGCTGCAGTCATACGTCATCCTCCCAGTTTACGCAAGCGAACTGTCACGCCTCTTTGCGTCAAACCGATAAACATCGTTGCGAGCTAGCTAGTCAACTTATCTTGTATTTTACCATAATTGTAGCATTACAGCCTTAGTTATATCTCTACCCATTAATATGCTAACGATGTTGATGTAGACACGTGCGCTAGAACGGCAGTTTGGTTGCCACGGTAATGGACTACGTCCGACTGTTAACCACGCCCCCGTTCTCTGTTTGAGGAAGAACGTTAACCGAAAAACGGGAAGTGACACTGGCTGGAGTGGGGCTTTAATGGTTCTGTTGAGATTAGTTGAGGTCAGTTCAGGCTGAGGCTAGGCCCGTTCAGGAGAGGGCATTGTGCAGTACTAATGGAAGTTGGAACTTGAGGTGCCGGGGGCTCAGAAGCTACACCAGCTTACCATAGAGGGTGTGAAAGGTATTCTCCCCTGTTACCGCCTCCAGGGAGACCAGGCTCAGTCCAATAACAGAACCAGCCTTTTTCACCGGCTTGTTGAGCCTGCCCGTTCCTCAAATGTATATTAAGATATACATCCCGGAGCCTCTCTGTGGAAAAGGATCAGAACGCTGGTCTCATCCAACTCTCCAAACATTCTCATCCAAACGTACTTCTCACCAGTCATCAGTTCCACTTCCTCACAAGATACGTTTAAAACAAGGTTACATTGAAATGTGACCCGACTCCTTAAGATGATAAATTCATTCTGTATTGGTGTGGTTAAAATATCCCTGCCTATTTTGGACCACATTTTGGTGGTCAGATGTACATATACACGGATATACACAGATGGATACAGATATATCTGTGTATATCTGTACAATACAGGCTGCAGGGATTTTCCTTTTCCTTTGGTTGTTTTTATATATATATATATAGACTAAAGTAGCGTGATCACATCTCCGCTATATTAGCCTCCCTTCACTGGCTACCTCTTACATACAGAATTTATTTTAAGATCTTATTGATCACTTTCAAGACTCATGCTGGTATCACACGTAGCTATACCAGCATGTATAATACTTGTGGAATTATGAGCCTAAACTTAACCTGAGATCCTCGGGCAGGGTCCTTTTGGTGGTTCCACGTGCTACACTGAAAACCAAGGCTGACTGTGTGTTCTAAGTCAGAGCTCCCTTGTTGTGGAACAAACTGCCTGAGGATCTCAGACTCGCTACCTCAGTATCTCCTTTGAAATCGCCTTTAAAGACACATCTCTGTAAAATCGCCTTTGCCTAATTGTTTTGTTTTCTGCTGCCTTTTAATCTCCATAACGTCTTGTTATTATTGCTTTGTGATATCTAACTTTTTTAAACTTTTTTTTTCTCTTGTTCACTCATTTTGTAAAACGCTTTGCAACTTTTGTTTTTGAAAAGCGCTTGTAATGAAAGTTTATTCAATTAAATTCTTAGTTAATTCAATTATTATTATTACTCTATCCATTTCCTACGTTCAAAAAGTATTTACAGAAATCCAAGAGTTCTGGCTAAATCAGAAGACTTGCACACACCGTTGGCGATGCTGGGATGTCAAGGCCCCCCCACACAGCGGTGTGTAGGTATAACAGCTATGCTATTAAAGCTGTACAATGTGTAATATTACAGGAGTAATGGAACCCTTGACAGGCCAGTTGTTCTCATCATGGCAGAAATTGGTCACGGCAGGCCACATTAGCACAAATACTATCATTTTGTTGAACTGCCACATATTACTACGTGACGGGGGAAAAAAGTGCAGCTCTAACACATTTCTATACGCCTCTGACACTGTACGATTCCATCCGTTCACGCGGTGAAATTGGGGCTTTTTTTTTTTTTTTTTTTTTTTTTTTTTTCTCTGTTTT
>OMKK01011605.1:2813-17939 GCA_900302305.1 Polymixia japonica | reverse complement strand
TATCCTCTTTTCCTCTGGATGTACACACACACACACACACACACACACACACACACACACACACACACACACACACACACACACACTCATGCTCTCTCTCTCACTCTCACACACACACACACACACACACTCACAAACACAGTCTATATCTATGCAGATTATCATGCTTAGGCCTACAGAAACACAATAAAAACAGTAGGCTTTAGCTTTAACTTAATTTACTAAAGCATGCTAACAGTTGCTTCAAACTCAAGTCTCCTCCACTCAAAGATTCAAATTAAAAAGGTTGTTTGTGTGTGCGAATGTGCCTGCCTCTTTGTGTGAGTAGTACAAGAGACAAACATGCTGTCTGACCATCTCCTGCTGTGCCCATTCCCCTCTTCCCATTATGGGTGCCAGAGTAGCCTGGCACCCATTGTCTACTCCTGCTGTGACTGTCCTGGGGATTCTCCAGTCCTCTGCTCCTGAGCGCAAAGGTCAAATGTGTCCCACACACTCATTTACTAACACTGTCTCGTCTGCTGAATAGCATTGGAAGGTGTAAAGTATGTCATTGTTTTTCAATTTACCATCTGAAAAGTTCAGCTCACTCGGAACAATATTAGGATGAAAATCAGGTCTTTCTCGTCACAACAACAGTACGAGTCCATAATTCTGCAGTATTTCCACTTGTTGTATGTTTCTTTTGTGTGCTGAAAATGCATGTGCATGCCTTAGTATGTTATGCTGGAATGTTTCATGTGATATGAGTTACGATAAAGCTGCGTTGCTTTGGCCTGTTGCTAAACGCCTCACATTCTCACATGGAGTACTTCAACCAATGGTCAATCAAAAGTTAATGAGGGATAATCCCCTAATCCCTTGTTCAAGACAGACACCTTTGAACTCAAACAATAAGATTGGGCCCACCCTTGTTATTGGTGAGGGGTTTAGTAGTGATCAACTGCAATAGTAGAAGCACATGAAGGTACATGCTAATGGACCCTATGAATAACTATACCAGAATGTGTAAAGCACTCCACGGGGAGCAACTGAGTCATAAAACATTGAGAAATTGGGGTTAGCAATAAATGCCACATCTTGAATCTAATATGCCTACTACCATTGAAATACAAATTATATATTAGCGTTTGTTTTTCTTGCTTAGGTTTAAAAATGGATGTGACTGGACTAGAATATGAAAACCCCAAGAGAAACAATCCAAAGTGCTTATAGCTACCAAAATGCCTAACTGTGCTGTTAATGTGTTCTTAAAGGAGTTCTATTATAGTAAAAAATAAACAAATAATACCTACAACCTAAAATATCATTCAGTGGTCAATTAGAACCAGGACTATGCATCATCTCAACATTTGTTTCCTAAGTGCTTTCACCTAACTAGCCTTACTAAGAGTAACCTCAAGCAAACTCATACAATCTCTGGACTTGATTAAATTTAATTGATCCCCATTGGGAAATTTATTTTGTTTGCCACAGATGTCTAAGCACAATGTCAACTACAAAACAATAGCCCTGGAGCTGGTCGGGATTCAATATCTTCTTTAAGGACACTTCACCAGGGCAGATACTTGTTAATGCTTGGGTCTTGGTAGTTCAATTGAAGGACTGTCTGCCAGCTATTTTATGTTGTTTGCTCAAAATATTCTATTCTATTTAGCACAGTAGTCACCAATCATGTGCCATGAAGGGCCGGCAGTATACAGGTTTTCATTCCAATCAAAGACTAGATGAGGTGATTTCACGGATTAGCACACCTTTAACAAGAGAAGGGGAAACCAATTATTGAAATCACCTGGTGTAGTATTTGGTTGGAATGAAGCCCTGTATATAATACTATCGGCCCTCCGTGGCATGATTGGTGACCACTGATTTACTGTAACCTAGTTATGGTCCGCTACTCGCTTGTCATGCACCGCCTCCTGGTGGTCAGTTTTGTAATTACATCCAGTAGCATCAACCCAACGTGGCGTCATCAAGCCGCGACACACCAGAGCACAGCCGCCACATTTCTGTTGCGCCAAAGAATTGTGCCAATGTTTTGTGCTACTGAGGTATAAACATACATTTGGGGTATGTATATTTTGTTCTGTTACAGGGTTACGTTATGACGTTCCGTATACCTTTAGTTATTGTGTCCAAAAATCATCAGCCACTTTCACTTTGGCAGCACCGATGACTGCTTATTTAACGATACCTGTAAGTACCGGGCAGAGTAGATACACCTCCTGTCAAAACATATGATTTAGCTAGTGATTAAAGTTAACTTCACAAAACGGTTCACTGCGTAAGGTATACGTTTGTCTACTGAACTAGCTGGCGTAAGCCGGATTGCTACTGTTAGCTCTGTCGGGTTTTTAGCTCATGTTAGCGTTAATTAGCTAGTTGTCTTCAATGCAAATGGACATAGTGTTGTGTTACCGCAGGGCGGCAGTAACGTGGTCACGTACGGTAACGTAGCCGCAGTGATGTCTGCAGTAGTAACGTTACTGCACGACAGGCCCGGCTGTCCACCCAACACACCTCGGAGCTCAAATGATCATAAACTATACCATGCTGTAACATATGTTAAAACGAGCACTTTAGAGGTGGTGGTGCTGCCAGCGATGATAAAATGTCAAATATAAGTTTTAGTTGAAAAGACAACAATATTGGATACAAACCAGACTTTGAGTGGCTACAGTAGCTGTTGTTGTGTCGACAGCCGGTGACCGTCTGTGATGCAGCGGATGGAGCCCGGCCTTCCTCGACATTTGCCTGTATTCACGACAGCTTTTAACCTAACCTTGTAGCGTTTTTAGTGAAAGCTGGCAACAATGCACTACGTAACGTAAATTGCCTAACCTAACTGGAAAGATTTCACTAGGTTAAAGGTGCTATTTGTAATATTTTAAAATCAAATAAAAAGTAGAATTACCACATTGTAATATATGGTGAATGGACTGCATTTATATAGCGCTTTTCTAGTCTGTTGACTACTCAAAGCGCTTTTACAAATCGTGCCTCTCATTCACCTATTCACACATACATTCACACATCAATGGTGGCGGCAGCTGTGCAAGGCGCACACCAGCTCAATGAGAGCAGTTAGGGGTTCAGTGTCTTGCTCAAGGACACTTCGACGTGCTCCCAGGAGGAGCTGGGGATTGAGCCGGGAGCCCTCCCATTGTTGAACGACCCGTTCTGCCTGAGCCACCATCACCCCTGATATATTAATGGTGTTCATCTGAAAGCTTCCACTCTCCCGCTTTTGATTGTGCCTCAGAGGCGCTGCTTACCTCTACTTTCTGGTCTTTGTTTTGCTTTGACAGTCTGTCAAACAGATCCTCCCCCCTGCCTGTACAAGTGGAAAACCGTGCTTTTTGTTTTGATTTGTTATTGTAGTAAACCTCACCAACGTGCCAGTCTTACTGATAGCACCTTTAATAGTCAGATGCATAGATGTAAGAACCCAGCTTTAATTTAACATTGGTTTGAATGTAATGAGGTGAGCATAGTTAAACTATGCAGTTTTTTGATAATGTATTAATCAATAATATTTTACCTCTCTTTCTTCTTTCAGGCATAGATTACTACTAACTTTAACCCACCATGAGTTTATTTGGTACAAGTGCTGGTTTTGGAACAGGTGGAACCGGGGTCTTTGGAACCACAACGACAGATAGCCATAATCCTATGAAGGTAAAATAGCTGAATTCATGCCTATAATGTCTAACCAGCCGCTCAAACAGTAGTATTTCTGCCATCCAACTGGCAGCTTTGTGTTCAGATAGCTGTCCTTCATTATGTTCCTGACGGGAGAATCTCTTGTGCTACAGGATGTGGAGGTGACTTCCCCACCAGATGACAGCATCAGCTGCCTGGCTTTCAGTCCCCCCACAATGCCAGGCAACTTCCTCATCGGGGGATCCTGGGCCAATGATGTGAGTGATTTGTTAAACATATGATGATATATTGGTAACATTTAAGACACAACTGCGTGTTTACAAGTGAACACAGTTTAATGCTGACATATTGTCTGCCCTCAGGTGCGGTGCTGGGAGGTGCAGGACAATGGACAGACTGTGCCCAAGGCCCAGCAGATGCACACTGGCCCAGTGCTGGATGTGTGCTGGAGCGATGTAAGACTCTTAGTTCTCCACGTCATATTGTCACCCATATAACAGGAATCTGCTTTCTGCCAGGCAGCATGATGTTTTAATGATGTGCTGTTGTGTTTGAGCAGGATGGAAGTAAAGTCTTCACAGCTTCCTGTGACAAGACGGCAAAGATGTGGGACCTTAACAGCAACCAGGCAATGCAGATCGCACAGGTGAGATAGCATCCCATAATTCAACCATATGGTCAATAGAATGAAACGGAATACAGTGAGTCAGTGCTCTTTGGCTATCAGATTAAAAACTGATTTTCCAAAGAAGAATACCAAGGTACTTTCATTTTTACAGTATCGCCGCCATGTTTTGAGTCAAATGACCTACACCTTTTTGTTCTTTTCTTTTTTTAAATCTTATTTTAAACCTACCTTCCTTTCTCGTTTTAGCATGATGGTCCAATCAAATCAATCCACTGGATAAAAGCCCCCAACTACAGCTGTATCATGACCGGAAGCTGGGATAAAACGCTGAAGGTACAGCATTCTACCTTGGAGAATTATCCACTGATGTTACCTAGAACCAGTCATATTAAGCCATTAAATAAAGAGAAGATTTTATCTAGAGACATTTGTAACTAAACGACACAGTTTTAGCTGAAGTGCATCTAACATGGAAATTAAAAAAATAGATTGCTAGACTCCTTGGTAAAGTTAAGTCTGGGCACCACAGCCAGTAGCAAATTGCAATAGCATGATTTAACTGTTAGAGGGCAGTCGCCACACATATTTATGATGTATATCTATAGATTCAACAACTTTGCACTATTATGTCAAGATTTGGACCTGAATCAATCGTCAACACTACCTCATAACCCAATATATCGGATTTCAACTGAAAAAAGTGATTTTTGAGGTTTGGTTATTGTTTAACATTAACCATGGCCAGGTATGTCTGGATAACCTCTCACTGGGAGCAATTTGGCATTGCCACCTTGAATTATGGCTAAATGCTCAAATCAATCAGAACAATGAGTCATATTGCGTGTGTTGGCTGTTGTCGTGGAAGTCAATCGACGTTGTAAGATTTATGACTTTATTTACCTGTTGAAGATGCTAGCCAGTAGCGACCAGCTTGTAGCTCTTGCTTCTTGCCTACTTGTAGATAACTAGTTAGCGTTACTGTGGACATTATGCTAACATGTTGGTCAATGATTCTTGCTGGCTTTTGTAAGGATTCATTACGTCACTGCCCTTGGATCAGCCTCCAAAGCTGTTATTGGACCGTCCACTTTGTGACCAGGCCTGCTTTACTCCTAGCCTACCCCTGACAGGGTATATCTTGCAGCAGGATCAATTCGGTGGGATCAACTTGCAAGACTTGTCTGGCTTGCGAGGCTATTTGTTTTGTACTTGCAAGCTCCACTGAAATAATTGTCCTTCTGTTGGCTGTTTATAGTAATTACACCCAAAAAAGCCTAGACATTTTGCTCTCAGCCTACTCACTGTTATTTATGCTCACTAGAGCATCTGAGAAAGGTGTTTACAGACACAACTTTTGAACTTTTTAATCTTGGGTGGGAGGATTTGAAATCCAATTCTGATTGCTCAGTCAGGCTATAGCTTTGTTTTCTTGTCTATTTCTTTTTATTTGTTTGCTTGTTATCATTAGGGCTTATAAATAAAACTATATTAACCTCAAAGACACAATTTGAGTGAATCATAAAATGGTTTTTAAATCATGGGGGCATTTTAATCCTAATGGCAAATGTTGCATTGTGATCCCCAATGTAAACCTAGGCTGTAAACCCAGCCTAAACCATAGTTCAAATAGATTTAAAAACAAAGAGATTAAGACAAATAAAGTTTGGCCATATATTGGCCTCATTGGGGAGCTGCACAACAAACCTCATGGTACTGAATGTTGTACAATGATGAGAAATGTAACCGCTTATCTGTTTCTCTCTCTAGTTCTGGGACACCCGGTCTCCCAATCCCATGATGTCTCTGCAGATGCCAGAGAGATGCTACTGTGCAGATGTTGTAAGTGGAGATGATGAGGTGTACGAGATGCATTTCAACAGAACTTACTGATGGGCTGCAGCCAGTAGATTTTTGTGTTTTGATGTTTTTGTTTGTACCTCACTTGCCTCTCTCTATACAGGTGTACCCCATGGCAGTAGTAGCTACTGCTGAGAGAGGACTGATCGTGTACCAGCTGGAGAACCAGCCCTCAGAGTTTCGTAGGATAGACTCTCCCCTCAAACATCAGGTGAATGCTTTTAGACTCTCCTCATCTTCCCTCACCTCTTTCTTTGTCTCTCCCACTTTTTCTCTTGTTTTCTTGTTTGTTGCTATACATCCTACTTCTTATTAAATCTTTTGACAATTTGATGAATTGCCTTTGATACCGTACCGACTTTGACAATCCTTGAAAGGCAGCTGATGTTCTTTACGGATCGACGGCTCTTGACCCCATGTGCTCTTATGTCCTCATCTTGTAGCACCGCTGTGTGGCCATATTCAAAGACAAGCAGAACAAGCCCACAGGCTTTGCACTGGGAAGCATTGAGGGCCGTGTGGCCATCCACTATATCAACCCTCCAAACCCGTGAGTGGCTGCCAATAATGCATTCCTTACAAATGAATGGCTTTTGTGTCTTTATTATTAGTCATTAGATGACTTCTTGTATTTCTGGGAAGACACGCAACTCTAAATAATACTAAATAAATAGTACTAAATAATCCATTATTCTTGTGTTTACAAGATTAAAAATAATTCTTTGGCCGACAAAGGCCTTCATGAAAATATGGCATTCATGTCTTTCTCTCATGTCTTTCAGGGCCAAAGACAACTTCACCTTCAAGTGCCACAGGTCCAATGGAACAAACACAGCCACCCCACAGGACATTTACGCTGTAGGTTTCCCTGGCCTTCTGAGACACTATAATGACATTGTTTTGAGGAACTCTTGTCTGTTAAAATGAGAATATGACAAGTATTGTTCTGATGTAGAACATCATTTTCAAGAACATTCATATCAAGTTTTTGTTTTTTTGTGATTAAGACAGAGGCTAAAATTAGTTTTTTGCAAATCTATTATAACATCATTGCTGTTTAGTAAATTTCCTGCTTTGACCTCAATTTGTCTTCCAACAGAAACCTTTCAGAACAATCTGGCTGGTGTTGTGGTTTTGGATGTGACCTAGAATTCTAAGTCATTTTACAAGCCTTTTCATTAGGTTTGAAAATCCTACACCTACCTTGTTCCTTTCGCTCCATCAGGTGAACGCCATCTCCTTCCACCCTGTCCACGGCACGCTGGCCACTGTGGGGTCAGACGGGCGCTTCAGCTTCTGGGACAAAGACGCCCGCACCAAGCTGAAGACGTCAGAACAGCTAGACCAGCCCATCACAGCCTGCTGCTTCAACAGCAACGGCAACATCTTTGCCTACGCCTCTAGCTACGACTGGTCAAAGGTAGGTGTGCTTGACTATGTTATCTGGTAAAGCTTGTCCTCTCACTTTTGTCATCTGTCGTATTCTGTGCTCACTTTGTGATTGATTGGGATCCTGATCATCGTTGCCATGCAGTCCCTAACTTGTGCTCCATCTGAATCCCCAGGGGCATGAGTACTACAACCCCCAGAAAAAGAACTACATTTTCCTGCGAAATGCCGCCGAGGAGCTGAAGCCTCGGAACAAGAAATGGTGAGAGAAGGGCAGCCGCTGTCCGTAATCCAGGAGACGGCGGTCGCCGGACGGGGCTGCCCTACTTCCTCAATGCCCCTGTGACTTTTGATCTGGGGCCTTCCTTGGCATCCCATGGTTCCTGGCATGCAGGGATATGGGCAGTGAGGATTTTGGCATGATTCAGATTTCAGCACTGCTGAGTAGTGCTACAGCTAGTCACATTCTGCAAAAGAGCTGCTGTACTTGACTGAAGTCATTTTGATTTCCGCTGGGATACAAGCTCCCTTTGCGCTTGTAGAATCAGGGATTTTCTGATGTGGAGCTGGCTTGGTTTTGACAGCACTTAGATTGAGTGAATTTGAATTGTAAAATTCACTGTGAGATTTTACAGCGCATTGCTCTTGACACACCAAGAGTTTTGAGCACTTGGTTTAATTTAATTCAGTTTATTTAATTGGTAGACGAGCATGGAAAGATTGAATAGTTAAATATAGGCCAGAGTTCAGGAAAGAAATTTTAAACTTAAATTTTAAAATGAATCAAGCTTGATTTAAAAATAATAATAATTATTATTTAGGTAGTGTCGATTGTGTTTGTCTGCTGAAGAGTGAGATTGTAGTGATTGTTCTGTGCTAAAAGGGACACAATAAATACCCTTTCAGAAATCAAAAAACGAACCCTATAAAGATGCTCTTTGTGACTGACTGCTCCCTCCTGTCTTTAGATTCGTCTTGCTGGGTCGCATCTGTTGTGGGGAAACGCGGAAGACCGGCTGCTTTAGTGTGTATACGCTCAAGACAGAGACACCGTCCTTTTGGCAAACACCTGGACCAATGCGGTGGCGCTGCATACTGTGCATGGACCAATCAGAGGGGCCCACTCAGCTGCATGACAATTGGTCTCAGAGGTCATCGTAGCCACAGGGGGGCTTACATTGTCATTCATCTTGATGTTTTGGGGTTGTTGTTTTTTTAAATTGTGGTCAGATCTGTTTTTTTATACAGCATTACAAAGACTTTACGTTTTCCTTTGATTTGCTGTTACTCCATGGTGTAGCTTCAATACTGAAACTGAAATGTGAAATAAATAACTCTGCGCATACTCTTAGATTTTTACATGTTTCTTCAAATTTAAGGGAGTCAGTTTAAACAGGAATTGATTGTGATCGCTGTGTATTTGTTCGTTGGAAATTTAGTTGCAGAACTGTATTGTGCATGTTATGCCATGGACGAGGCCCGGATCTGGTATAACAGCTGTAGGACTCTGCATTTGTGTGGGTTTCTCCTTTGACATTGGAACATTGCAACTGGGTCACAATGGCCCCTCGTGTCTGAGTGTTAAAATGTGAGTAGCCAGCAGGTGGAGCACTGTTTTACAGTGTAGTAGCCCCCTGTAGTGACCTGGAGAGATGCCGGGAGCTGAGATCAGGGAGGCAAGCAGGCAGACAGGATCAAAGCAGGGCATTTTGATTCTTCGTGCAGGTAAGTCCTTTGACAGGGAAAAAGCTGGAGATAGGGGATTTATCAGGAGGATATGAATAAGGGAGGCTGGCCAGCTACAAAGGCCATGTGTGACAAGTTTTCCAGTTGACGGAGGAGAAGGTGTGAATTAAATGCCTTTTTATTGAGGTCATTAGCGTGTCACCTTACTGTTAGCCTGGCCCTGGGTACTTAGCAGTGGAACTCCAAGGCACTGAGGGCGAGAAGGAACTACGTTAGTTACTCTCCACTGCTTCCGCTCATCTTTCATGAATTTCTTTTAGTTCCAGTAATCTAGACTACAGTCTCTTGTACTGTAAAGTCTTCGGGTCAACACTTATTGTCGGCATCTTCCCTCCCTCCCAATCATTCTTTTTTTTTTTTTTTTATTCAGTTTATTTCTCAGGGACAGTGCATATTAATAGACATTACTGTAAATATGCCAGAATTAGCCAGGAGGCTAGTTTTCACCCTGGCCAGGTGTGAGTGACACCTTCAAGTTGGCACTCATTACACTCAGAGTTAAGTTAAATACCTTACAAAACTACTCTTGAGAGAGTTGAATAGAGACTGCTGGTTGACTTGCAGAGTGGCCACAATCAAGGTTGACCTAATCAATTTGTTTACTGTCTAACATGTTCTATGCACTGAGCCCTGGAAGACTGATGCTCATTTGAACAGTCAAGCAGTCAGTTTAACAGTTACAGGTCTTGTGAAACTTTACTGTTGGTGACCTGTTGCTATGAACCATACATCTACCCGTCCCTTCACCTATTGGTGTTTAAGAGTTCTTTAACCCCTCTAAAGAACATAATGACTGCTTGAGCAGATAAGAATTATAGGCTTCAGTGAACACTTGTTACCATATTTGTAAAATATGTCAAACATTTGTTTTTATGATGGGGTGATAAGTGGTCTGCCATGGCTGGCCTACAATGCAATGTATCAGTTATAACAAGATGTTTAAATCTGACCGTAGCCTTTCAAAAATTAACCCCACAGAATGGTGCTGTCCTAGAATTTCCACGCTGCTGTGTTATGCTTTGTTGTGCTGTTGTTCATGTTAGTTTGAAACACACAAGACTGAAATGCAATGTAAACGGTTTCTAAGTAAAACGTGTTTGGTGTATGTCTACCCTATGCTCCATTTCACGTTTATGCAGTGAAAGAAACGCACAACAGATTAAGTGACTTTAAATGCTTCTCGTTTAATACTTGAAAGCCTCCAAATCAAACGGGCAGCAATGACAATTACTTTGTCATTACTGCCAGAGTGAAACAATGTAAAGTGTGCCGGAGGCGCGCTTTTTGGTTGTACAGTAGGGCCTTTTCTTTGTGTTGTAAAAGACAAAAGCAGGTGCAAGAGAACGCTTGTGGGCGGGTGAATAGGAGGAGTTCCCCCGAAGTTGCCATTCGGAGTCTGTGCTGATTGGCCAAGAATGGACAGTGGGCGTGGCCAGGCGCTTGGAGTATAAATATCTCCCGGAACATTTCACACAGCGGCAGAGAAGTAACCAGTATTGACGCGAGTTCGTGATCGGTAGCAGTGTGGATCATAGATGTCATCAGGTTGCCAGAACTTTTAGGACTGCAGCTCAGAGGGGAAACCGTAACTCGAGGAGAAAACTAGAACACACTGTATTGCGCTATTGTTTTGTCTTATTGATGCTGGAAAGTTCTTAGTGCTTAATTCATTTTTTAGTCTGTTGGTTTTGTGTTGTGTCTCCGGCTGACCAATGCTTCTACACCAGTTCATGAACGGAGCCCTGGAAGTCATGCATCCTACAACAATTCAAAAAGACACGACTTTTACCAAAATTTTTGTCGGTGGTTTGCCTTACCACACAAACGATGCCTCCTTGAGAAAATATTTCGAGGCCTTCGGAGACATAGACGAGGCGGTGGTGATAACGGACAGACAGACTGGGAAATCCAGAGGATACGGCTTTGTAAGTAGCACAATACAAAGTCACGCAGTAATGTCTGTCATGTGGCTGATACATTGTATCGGCTGCTCCTTCAGTGATGTGCGTGTCGCTATTCGGTGCACACCTAAGTCGGTACGCGATCTAACTTATATTAACGCCAAACAAACCACGGGAAATAATTATTTAAAAGTGTGTTTTGTTGCCCGTGCAATAAATTAGTATGCCGGGATCAAAAATGTGTATAGATACTGCACGTTAAAATGCATCCCTAACCGACTGTAATCAGAGTTTAACTTGTCAAAAATAATCCTCAGATGAGGTTTAAAACGCACCGATGCACAGCTTCTGTCTCTTGCCTTGTTGGATGTTATTTTAGTTTAATGAGGATGAGGGGTCACATGAGTTGATGGGTAACTAAGGAGATTATATCTCAACATATGTCTGATGTCCAACCCCCCAATGTGTGCCTTCGACTTGGCCAGTTAACATCCCGGTTTATCGGCGTGGAGCACTATGTGCGCAGTCTGCAGTTCTCGCAGGCTTTATATGGTGATTTTGGGACGGCGGATAGGTCGACCTTGTACACCCTGCCCCTGTTGTCAAGGACCTGAGCAGTCGGTCATTACATTTGATTTCCATCAAAAGGCTGTTTTTCAAGAGATGAGCTGATTGACTACACGTGCTGGTATAGGGCACCCAGTGGGGGTTTCCTTGTTTCACACAACTATGGTACAATTTCCCAAGGATGACATCTTCTGTTGACTGGGGGCACTTTCCAAGCCATCCCAGCAAAATATTGAGAACTTTGGAAAGCTTTATTACAAACTGTTGATTGAAACAACAGGGTCTATAACCTAGATGCCATCAGATCTGAGCTCATATTGGGAAAGGGGTCAAGCTAACTTCATTGATTATAACTTGATTCTTAGCCATGGTCCCTTTCAGCCTAATGATGAAAGACCTACAAGGAACTGCTTAATGTCTGATTAACTCTCCATTGAAAGATTATTTATCTCTCGTAGGCAGATAAAGAAAGCCATGCTCTCTTTGACACAAAGAACAGAAGCAGTACAAGAAATGCAAATATTTACCAGAACCTTGGAGAGACTCATCGGTACTAATTCAGTGGCACGCCAAAGATGGAATGGAAAGTTATGTGTGCATGTTTACTTCTAACTGCAGAATTGTAAGACAATTGCACTCAGTGTTTACACATCAGCTCGCCAACGCCAGGGAAAACTGTCCGGTTGTGTCGGAACAGTTGCTGAGTGGGTCTGGTGTTTCAGGTTGGACAGGCTCAGGGCAATGTGGGTGCTGCCTAAGGCCTGGGGGAGAGTGACACACATTCTTGCACACCGAAGCGCTCGACACCTTGCGCTTGGTATAACTTGGGCAGTAAACAAACAGCCAACGGCATTTTTTTTCACTCTCTGTTAACCAACGGGGCAACCTGCTAATCCTGTTGCTGAGAGTTCCAGTCAGGGAGGTAGCTGGCAGAGGTGGTGGGGTGCACTGGAGCCAGGCTTACCTTCCTTTTTTTTTCTTCTTTTTTTTTCTTTTAAACACACTCCAGAGGTGGATTAGTAGAACCCCCCCCAACCACCACCACCACCACCCCCGGCAAGGCTCTTCACAGTGTAAACACGCCTCGTTCCATCCTGTGTGTTCACAACACAAGCCCCAGAGTGGGCTGTGGTCCGGCTCTTTCCAACACGGAGAGAGTCTACCGAAGCGGCTTCTAAAATGATGCTAGCCGCGTCCAACAGTCACTACAGAACACATTCAACATTCCACACACAGAAGTGTCTTGAACCCCCTGAGTTGGCAGAACAGGGCGATCAAAACAGACGGGCTCGTCTAATGCCAGGAGGGAGAGAGGAGGGGGTGGACTAATGACAATCTCCTTAATATCTCTTGCCTAATTGGATAAGCTCCTTGTTGTTCTTCCCAGATCCATATTTCAGTAGGGCTGCCCATGACTGAGCTGCTGTCAAGTGGCTGGCTGGCTGACTGACTAGAGCAGTTGTGGACACTTCCCACCAGCTAATCATTGTGCTTTGTTTCTAGTTTCCTCTTCTCTTTAGAAAAAAGGAGAATATCAACAGTGGAAGGCATGCAGGGGGATTTTGCTGTGTTGACAGACCAGAAGGGCCTGTTTTTATTTCAAAGTGTCTTTTTGTTCTTTGTTTGGAGGGTTTGAGGTGACCCTAACCACAGCATGGTGTCCTCCTCAGCCAGTCTCTGTAACCTGAGAGGAAACAGGTTGTCCCTTTGAGGTGTTGTTGACGAGCGCGTCTGTTCTGTCACCAGGTGACGATGACGGACCGAGGGGCAGCGGAGAGGGCCTGTAAGGACCCCAACCCCATAATTGATGGGAGAAAGGCCAACGTCAACCTTGCCTACCTGGGCGCCAAGCCTCGCAGCATGCAGACAGGTGAGGACAACACGGGTGAGAACAACCACAAGTTATTTATTATAATCTCAAATATTTTTGTGTTTTTAAGTGTAATGTAATCTTATTTCTCAAATGCATACATATTTTTCTCATGGCTCAATGTGCATTTAGAAGTGTTTTCTATTTGCTTATGGTAATGACGCATTTGGAAACAAGCCGGGCCTCTGTCCGACTCTCTCTCCATGCCCTCTGTGTATTGTTCTCTGCTCCTCCTCTGTAAATGCAAATGTGTGTCTGACAGCCGGCTTCCTCTGTCTTCCAGGCATATCCATCGGAGTGCAGCCCATTCACCCAGCACTCATGCAGAGGCAGTATGGGTGAGTGAGTGGGAGTGGGTGCTCCCTCATTATGTTCTCTTGTACAACCCTTTGGGTTAAGTCGCTAGACTACCATCCCCCTGACAAACGTCGGTTTTTTGTGTCCGCATGAAACTCCACAAGAACTCCATTAGCATATTTGACTTTCATAGGAATTGGACAATGGCAAACATATCTATGATGAGATCAGAACATTCCAGGGGTGTATGTGACTTCACGCTCTCTGGCTCCTTTACCTGGCTGAGTGCGCTGTGTTGTAGCAACAGCCTGGATGGAGAGATGTCTAGGCCCCTGTGGTCTACTGAGCAGTTAATGACCATCGAAAAAGTGACTGATATCTTCCCTCGTGTTGTAGCTCACGACCATACAAACACAAATGTCAGACCACTCTATGTCCGAGATACCAGATGATTAGTGCAGCACTTTCACCAATAGGTGAAACAAACAGTGCTTTACAAAGCATGAAGAGACAAACGAATACTAAAAAGGGGAGCAGACATTACATTTTTAACATAAGAGTTCAGAGAATATGTGCGTGCGCATGATGGCAACGATTAAACTCGTACGGATGATGAATCCAGAGGTCCACTAGTCTCCAAACCCACAAGGGGCATGTCCAGTCATGTTCCAAGAGTTTAGGAGGGCACCGGAAAGTCCCTCCTGTTACCACGGTAACCGTGGATGGCGCCCGGAGCCCCGAGGGTTTTGAGGCGTGCAGCAGTGCGCTGCTCGGTGGCATGTGTCTGACAGGTGCTGGCTCTTATTACAGCCTTTTACACCCTCTTAATCTCCCGTGACCACCGCTCCAGAGAGAGGGTGGGGAGAGACACAGAGCACCTGTCTGCCTGCCTCTGAGGTTTCTCTATATGACGGTTGACAGACGCAGGCCTCACCAAGATGTAAAGCACACAAGTGGCCCTTCTTTCAGCCTCTCTCCCACCCAAAAGCCCTCGACAACATGTGGCAGATGAGGACACCTCGCAAAGTGGGGTTTGAGGCAGTGATGAAGCACTGTGTGTGTGTGTGTGTAGGTGCAAGTCCAGTTTGGACTTGTATGTGTGTGTATGTTTGAGAGTATGCAAAAAAGCTGTAGTCAGCAGATGCAGTGTGTGGACTGCGAGGGCCAGAAGGGGTCACTGAGGCCAGGGACAGTGTTTTGATAGGGTC
>OMKK01011594.1:2395-12765 GCA_900302305.1 Polymixia japonica | reverse complement strand
CAGTATTCATCAGTATATTCACCAGTATATTCACCAGTATATTCACCAGTATATTCATCAGTATATTCACCAGTATATTCACCAGTATATTCATCAGTATATTCACCAGTATATTCACCAGTATATTCATCAGTATATTCACCAGTATATTCTTCAGTATATTCATCAGTATATTCATCAGTATATTCATCAGTATATTCATCAGTATATTCATCAGTAGATCTACACACACACACACCCATCTGACATTTTTGAATTTGCAAAACCCGTTTATATCTGCATCAAAAACGACCAACACAGAAAAGTATTAAAAATGTAAAACTAAATGAGAGGTAAGAGAAATAATATCTAAATAATGACGAACCAAATAATGATAGACATTAAACAGATACCCATTACTGTGGTAAAATACTGTTTTTGTTTTTGTTATTTTTTAGGAATTATTGACAATGAAATTGAAGTTTCGTTTTGGTGAGAAATGTGGGGAATTATGATCCTTTTTTCTTTTTTTTTTTTTACACATTTAACCAACTCAAAAATGACTAATTACTACAATAACGAAGGCAGAAGCCCGTGTAAACATGCAGAAAAGGTGTTAATTATTTTTTAAAATATAGATTAAAAAAAGTCGTATTTTGAACATTCGTTCAAAAGCACATGAAGTGTTTTATGACAAATCTTCGTCTCATCATAAAGTAGTGAATATTAAATGATAGACTAAGGTGCGTAACGAACCATTAAAATGTATAAACCATCACAGCTCTCGTATCTGTTGTATTTTTAGTTTATTTCGTAATATAATCTGTGCATATTAGAGAGGTAGGTTATATCCGTGCATTTCTAAATGCCTGCAGGGGAAAGAGACACCGAGCAGCTCGGTCAGCTGCTGACTTCCTCCAGGTCTTATTCTGGGATTTAAACTAATATTTATATAGGATAGGATTTTATACATGGACTCACCTCGGTCCCTTCAGTCACGCAACATGAATGTTACAATTATTGTTTTATGATAATTGGATAACGTATGATTTATTATCTGTTAATTGATCTAGGCGCATAATTAACGTATTTTTCTTTTTTTATCAGGGCAGGTTTGTCACAGTAGGTCTGAAGCTGCAAGACTGAAACAGCAAAATGCACAAACCGTCTAAACGCAAACTTCAAAGCAGCTTTTATGGAGGATTAACAGCATTTTATCTGGGTTAAAGGGCCTATATGTCTTTCAGGATAAAACGATGACCTAACCGCGTCTATATGTTTAATAATAACACATAAATAGCAGAGACCGTGCCTCGACGTTTACGAGATCTATGTTATTTAATGAGGCATAAACAGGAGTCTTTGGTTTAGTGATTTATCATGTTACCACAACACAACACATCGGACCACACAGGCCAGGGAGCAGAGAAACGTCAGACTTTCCTATTAAAGTAGGAATAAAACAACAGGAATAAACAGAAAGATCACTGGCAGGAAAACTTCCGTTAACATTGTGATGAAACTGGAATCAGATCAGATGTCTTTGTTTTAATATTCTTACTTAACAAACTAAATGGATTATTAAAGTCCTGTAGCCACTGGACCTAAACTCACTCGTGTGTCATCTGGGCTTTTTAGAGACAAAAATGTAGCTATTTAAATCCTGTACTGATAAAAGATACCACATAAACTTAATCGTTTAAAACTTTTGATATTTACCCAAGAACTTAGAAACAACAATGTCGCTTTTTAGCATTTTAAAACGCATTTCGCACCTTTAAAATGCAATACTTATTTTGTAGTTTGTCAGTTAATGCATTATCAGATACCAAAATAAGATCTATTAAAGTTAGGGATATGGATTAAGGTCTTTTCAGCCTATGCACTGCCATTAATCAAAGAACATTTCTTTTGTTAAAAGAAACACATGTAATGTCTATGTAGGGAAAAATAAATGGTATTAGCGCCACTTGTGTTGGCATTTAACATGATATAGCTGTAATTAGGCCTATAGGGATGTGATTATCTCTCAAGGATGGTCTCATGAATACTCACATCCAAATAGTTCATTTTATCCATTTTCGGTAGGTAAAATATCTGGGCCTCTATTTTCAAATAACTTGGTTACAATAATCAAAATATTTTCGATTTCCCGCAGGCTACCTGGCAACAAAATCCAACAACCACTTTTGAAATAAAAGCAAAAAACAATATTGTCTGTTGACAGTCGTCTTGTGATCTTATGCCCATCGGTGTCCATCAATTATTGGAAATATTAATAAAATGTCTAACCTGTATTCTCCTCGAATCAGTTGTTCGTACACTATAAGCCACTTTGTCACGTTGTTAAGTTTAAGCCACGTATTATTATGACATGAGCCCGAAAAACACATCGAGCACTCTTCTCTTACGCGCAATACAGGAATCCAAGGCGCACCTGGAGGCGCACGGAGGTCACCAACCTTATAGTTATAACAGGAAAAACGTTCAGCATACCTACACCGTGTTTTACATCTAGTTTTCAATGCTCAGAAAATCATACCCTCTTTTTAAAGATATAGAGCAAACATGGACGAGGAGACATTCCGCTTCTCTCTCTTTTAATTATATTTATTATATGCGGTCTATCGCTGCTTCGCGTATAGAAACATTAGACCTACAGGTCATTGTTAAACAAGTATATTTTACATCCCAGAATGTTACGAACGTTATCGAGTGATACCATGTAGTGTTTTTGTATTAAAATGTAGAGTATTAACTGCTGGCTTGAATACATCCCCTGTCTTGGCTCTGTGCGCCACTAGGCCTTCAAGCAAATTCCAACACAGTCTCTTCCCCATTTAAATCAGTCCTGTATTTTGTCTGTTATCACCTGAGTATTTACAAAGGAGGCTTCCGACTTGGCAGTGATTAAGTGAACTAGTATCAGTGGCATCATGATAAAAATAATGGAATACACTGACTTGTTTTGAGGTGGAGTACATGATCTTTCACGATGTTATAGACAGATTATGATTGTGCAATATATTTTAATATAATAACCGTTGATCAGGGATTTTAGAACCTCCATTTTTTTTTTAAATAAACTGGTGTAAATTAAGTATTTTATCTGCACTGCTGCATTGTGTTTTAAGATATAATACTCTGTCGTTGTTGCAATATAAATTAATCTTTTCAAATTAGACACTAATTATCATTGAGCTATATTACTATATATCAATCAATCAATCAATCAGTCAACCTATCTATCTATCTATCTATCTATCTATCTATCTATCTATCTATCTATCTATCTATCTATCTATCTATCTATCTATCTATCTATCTATCTATCTATCTATCTATCTATCTATCTATCTATCTATCTATCTATCTATCTATCTATCTATAAATGTTTTCTCAAACAACATATTGGAGCGGAGGTTTGTTTATGCCTATTAGCTCCTAGAGAAACATCCAAAACAAATATTGTCAGGGTTAATCCGGTAAAGACTGCAGAAGTGCTGCTAACTAGTTGATCCATTAGGAAGCTGCTGTTTTCGCACGTTATTCAATCGCTCGAGTGTAAATTAGATTCAATCCGGTTGCGTCGCAGCAGATCAACAAAGCATCACTTTTCTTACTGCTCATTAATTATGAACCTTGATAAGATTATAACCAACTTGATATTGTAGGGACAAGAGGTCAAGTTCTTTCCTCTCTCGCCTTAATGAAACGCCACGTGTGTTTATTCGTGAAGGTTTTATATTGACCTTAGGTTAGTATTTGGCAAAGCTTCTATGTCTTTTGTAAGTAACAAAGTATGACAGCAAAGTGCGCTTAAATCTGAAATGAAATTCAATTAAATGACGCAAAAGAGGAATTTGTATTAAAATCAGCCCAGTGGTGTCTCGTCCACCATCTCACCCTGCAAGCTGTTGACTTGGAAAGTTGCCTCGTATCCCTACTCTGAAATTACAATAGATAAATGACAAATAAATGATTGCATATGGACTGATTGACGGATGGACGGATGGACGGACGGGCGGATGGATGGATGGATGGATGGACGGACAGACGGATTAAGTAAAACAAGAATACGTGAATTCAGGGTAATCTGTCTGCCTACCAATGAGTGATATCTCAGCACGAATAGTTCCCCAAAAAAAGTAAGCGAACTTTGCGCTGAAACCCGGCAGGCTGAAGGTTCCAGACAGTTCTGGCGCAGCGCTGTCGAGGCTCGGACAAGCAAACACGCACAGGCACATCATGTTATAACGTAGTGTTAAACCTAGAGCACTTTGAAGCCGGACATTGCAATGACGTTGACGGTTTTTTTTTTCTTTCCCAGAGTTGAATTCAAAATGCTGCACATGATTGACAAGGTCTTATTCAAATAAAACATCCAGTGGAGAGCGCACACACTTTTTTTCGAGTCGTGCCCGGGAGGCGTGGAGCTCTTTCACTTCTGACATTCTCTCAGCAGCAGCTTCTCCTCAAGGCAGACTAGAGAACTCACATGACATCACCCCGCCACCGAATGGGGGAAGAAGGGAAGCTCTCTCTCTGTGGATGAACAATGTTTTGATACAAGAGGACGTGTTTGGGCAAATCAAGTGAATTTGCGCGCAAGCAAAGTTGTCGAGTTGCGGCCATGTCTTCGAAATAGCCGTGGGAATACTTTGCACCGTGAAACAGCGTTAGGTGCCCTATCCTACCCAACTCGCCAAAAACTATCACACCACCCCCGAAGTGAGAGCGGCGGAATGTAAAACTATTTCGGCGCATGTTCGTTTCCATTGTGCGCAGCCTTCTCTCGCTTTCTGCGCGTATCGAGCGGTTAGAAAGCGGAGGAGGGACGGCTTTTCTGGACTTGATTTCTCGCCTATGGACGACAGCGGTCCCCTCTCTCCAAAGGCAAATGCTTTCAGTATTGCCTCTCTGATTTCAGCTGCGGAGCAAGCAGGAAACGCAACGTTTGACAAACAAGGCACTGGCCTGGACAAGCCAGACCTGCACAACTACAGTTCCTTTAAAATGCACTACAGTACTGTCACCCGGGAAATGGAAGGTACGGCCGTGCTCTTGACAATAACCTTGTGATTTATTGTTCTTAGATGTCCTTGGTGTTATTACAGTTGTTGTAGCGTGTATAGCTCTTTATCCCATAATGTCCAAAAAAAAATATATTAGAACACACATCTGTTTAGCGTATCTGTCAACTGCATAAAGACACATATGATGACAGAATGATGATGATTTAGTGCGTAAATTAAATTATTTTCGAAAACAATTCTGGCGCAGTTGGCTCACTTGGTAAAAAATGCGAACGCAACGCTTGATAATCGCAGTGCAGATGTCTGCAGCCTACATGCAATGTACAAAGTAGTCAGAGTGAAAGAAATGTCTCCCACTCCAAACCCCAAGTTTTAGAGTCAATTTAAACTAATGAAGATATACATTGGAAATGTAACTAGGAGGGTTTACATGGGCATCCGTGCGTAATAGTAAAACAGGCATAACTGACCTATTCGGCTCAGTTGAATGAATATCCAATTCCATACCATTTGTCAGATAAAGACAAAGCAATATATAGTCGTCTCAACACGTTACGCAGTGCGTTTGTTTGTTCATGCAAATCAATGTTTGTTTACCTTGTAAACCGTTTACACTCCACTGTGCCAGCGACCCCGTCTATTGTTAATGGGGGACGATGTGGGCGATACCCTTATCCAGAAGTAAATGGGTGCCGGAAAGCCCATTAAAAAGGGGCGCACTTCTCTGTCAATCAGTCTCGTCCCATGGCGAGGAAAGGCACATTACCTGCAGTTCCTTATCTAAATAGAAATAAGAACCGGTTTTATCGTAAAGGGGAGGCCCTCTGCGTGAGATAAGAGAGGAGACTGGATTCCACTTTAACACACAGCAGTAGCGCGCAAGAGGCCGAGTGGAATAACTTCTGAACAACATTAGATCTGAATTAGATCGACCCCAAAAAAAAAAAGAAAAAAGAAATTACGCGCAAGAAAAACATTTAGCTTTGAATAGGTCGATAATTCCACGTGAACGCCACAGCTTTTGGTGGAGCTTTTCTGTCGTTATTCGGGTGTTTTGCCTTTAAGAGCAGATAGTTTAGTATGCTGGCAGTGGATGCAGCCTCCAGGATTAATGAACAGTCGGGACGGAAACTTTTAAATCGAAAGGGGCGCATTCTGACACACAGCTTCATTTAAAGAGAGCTGAATCCTGCTTTCTGTTTTTTTGTTTTTTTGTTTTTTACTATTGCTTTATAACCCAAAGAACAACGCATATAGTAAATCAAGTTTTTGGAATGATTTCAGCCATATCCAGCCCGTGGCTGACGCAGCTGTCCCATTTTTGCGATGTTGCAGCCTTCACGACGAGCAGCCTAAGCAGCCTCAACACGCCGGGGAGTTACCATCTCTCTCCCTCTCCCGGGGATCCCTACAGCCAACATGAAGCCCACTTTGAGCCCTGCCCGGCCGCTCAGCACAACTACAACTACTCGGGGTCGAACCCGGGCCAGGCCCAACCGAGCGACACCGGGACCTCCAACTGCTCCTCCTCGTCCTCCAGCTCCACACCGAACAGCAAGTCCATAGTGAAGAAGAACCCCAAAGTGGCAAACATTAACGTCCAGTTGGAGATGAAAGCTTTATGGGACGAATTTAATCAACTCGGAACGGAGATGATCGTTACCAAGGCTGGCAGGTGAGTGAAGGAGTGGATAGTAGAATAATAGAAACTTTGGGCAGACCGAGGAAGTTTTCGTATCGCAGGTTTGCAGAGTTGTTTAGGCTACCCGAGATCTGTAAAGATAAGCATGTTTAGAGGACGAGTGTTTTTGGGATCGGAAAGTGGTGGTTAAAATAACCCTGCAAAACACGACTCATCAGCAGGCCCGCCTCACTACTATAACAATAATACCTCGCTTCTCATATATTACTGCCATGATGTTTAAGTCTCGTTTGAAACACACTCAAACGAGGCATCGGGACACACTTTTATGTGGCTGTTTCTCTGAAAGCTTTTGCCATGAATATCCAGACAGTATAGGTCTGCTCGGCCTAGTGTTGCCTCCCTGCAATGTGTTTTGAAATACGCACGATTTCAGAGGAGAAATGCAATTATATAAATATTTGGATCTATTTGAGTCAACTGAAAACACGGTTTGATTTGATTGTGCGGTGTTTTATTCATGGCATAAGGGTTAGTATGACCATCAGGTCCTTCCCTTCAACTCAAAACTAAATATTTCGCACCAGTGTGAGTGACCATTATAAGGCCTTTATTCTATAGACACAATTGTAACACTTCAACGTATATATTACTAATACATGATCCTATTACATTGATGGAAGGTTTTTTCACCCGGGCCCTGACACGCATTTGCCTTGGATAACATTAATTGCTAATTATAGGTCTACAACCTTTGCATCCCAATTTTCCACTTCACGGTCTCAGAAAGAAACGGCATTTAGTTTGGATAAATGGTATAGATTATACATTAAGATAACGCCTGATTTAGATTTGGTAAAAGTCTAACAAGACAAAATCGGGCTACTTTTAAGTTGATATAGATTACAGCACTATGGACGGGCTTGAATATATACTAAATATGACCTTGATATTTTGACGGTCTTTCTACTTTGCAAATATTGCAAACCAATAATTAGAAGATGTATCACGGTGCCCCTTATTTAATGACACATACTAAGGCACGCAGATAGACATTTGGTAATTAACTTTCTATTTAATAGAAAACGTGAAGGTATGGCAGGCACTGCGAGGTTCAGTGTCCCTGCTTTCCACTATCTGACAAGGGAAAGGAGATGGAAGAGATACGCAGCACTTTCAGCCTCACCTCTCCAAACCTCACCTCTCCAAACCTCACCTCTCCAAACCTGCCGCCTGCAATCCACACCGGCGTTAATTGAGCGGTGCATTTTAGGATCCCTTTCACTAGTGACTGAGGAATACTCAATACTCAACTTACAGTCACTTTTTTTATGTAGGCTATTGCCACAAGCTTTTATCTTGCGTAGTGAACGAGAGTGGGGCTACGCGCGTGTTTGTGCGCGTACATGCGTGTGTGTGTGTGTGTGTGCGCGGGGGTGTCTGGAATGTATCAAAAGGCAGAACAGAAATGACTAGAGGCGATATAAGTGGAGGTAGCAGGCTACAAAACCAAATCCCCATTTGGATGACCCAGGAATTTAACCATGCCCTGTTTACGCACGTATCGAATCACGTCATATTCAATTGCTGAGGGCCCGTGTCTTCCTACAGCCTAGACCAGGACTCATAGACCCAGGCCTCATAGACCCAGGCCTCATAGACCCAGGACTCATAGACCCAGGACTCATAGACCCAGGACTCATAGACCCAGGGCCTCATAGACCCCGGGCCTCATAGACCCCGGGCCTCACAGGACAGCCTATAGGCCTATAGTTTAATGTAATTCTCTAAACAAATTGGCTTTCTCTGAAATAATGCTGACAATATGATTTGTCAGTTTGAATCTTTCTAAATTTCTCAATCTAATACAAATACTATTCTTGGTCGACATTTAGGGGGAAAAAAAACATTAGTCAGTTTAAAAACTGGAATATGTTAACAAAATATGCACTCGGGAAAGGAACAGTACCGAGTATCTAAGCCTGAACTGATCCTCCGTGTTTTTCCGTCTGCAGGAGAATGTTTCCAACCTTCCAGGTGAAGATATTCGGGATGGATCCCATGGCAGACTACATGCTCCTCATGGACTTCCTACCTGTAGACGACAAACGATATAGGTGACTTTATAACTTCATATAATTAAGACTAGAACATTATAATATGTGGAGTATTTAAATTGGTATATGACGTTTTTGTATCGTTTAATGTGACGAAGTTAGTTTTCTGAAGTGTGTCCAAAACGATTCAAAATACGAAAAAAAACAAACAAAAGAAAACCCGAACGCCTCCTTTAACTTCTACACGCGTGTGTTCTGTGTTTGTGCAGGTATGCTTTCCACAGCTCGTCCTGGTTGGTGGCTGGTAAAGCGGATCCTGCTACACCCGGCAGGGTTCACTACCACCCGGACTCTCCAGCCAAGGGCGCACAGTGGATGAAGCAGATCGTCTCCTTCGATAAACTCAAACTCACCAACAATTTACTAGATGACAACGGACACGTGAGTACATAAATACATACAACATGAATGTAATAAAGATGTTTCATCCTAATCTGAACACGACCGCAGGCTGATACTTTCTATTCAAACTGATTGACACACATATAATTACTGTTTGTTAAGATCCGTGCAAATTGGAATATGCCTTTATATTATGAGTTATAATAACCGAATAACAACGATGACAAGACAATGAAAATATTTTACAACTGGAAAATATTTGAGATTTTTCAATTTACTCTTAAATGTATGTTTCGGACCAGGACGAAACATCCTGCAATGAAAGTCAATGAGGCCAAATACCGTCAGATACTCAACACGTTCAGCTAAACACTGTAATAACATGTTGTATGTTGCATAATCATGTTTCCATAGAACACATTTATAAAAGCTTTTTTAACAAATATCCTACATCTTACAATCAAAATATGAATGGACCAATTCACTCCTCTCATGTATTATATTTGAGGAGCATTTTCACACGTAGGCTAAATATTATTCTGCGAGTTCAGATTTGATGTGACAGACTTATAGACCCAATAATTCATAACCAAAAACGTCGTGTGCATTTTAACGCCTGTTGTATTTCTATATTATTAAGATTCATTGTCTAGTATATTGATATTAGTGCTGATATGTCCTCTTTTCTCTTTTCAGATTATTCTAAATTCCATGCATCGATACCAGCCGAGGTTCCACGTGGTTTATGTTGATCCTCGCAAAGACAGCGAGAAATACGCAGAAGAGAATTATAAAACCTTTGTTTTTGAGGAAACCCGGTTCACAGCGGTGACAGCATACCAGAACCACAGGGTGAGCAGACATAAACTCATATTAACTATAGGATATATATATATTCATATAGGCCATGTCGAGCTGCTGCAGCCTGATCTGCACAAACACAAGAGACTTTATGTGACATTATTCTGATTTATAAGTTTTTCATCTTGTGTGTAACCTGTTACTGAGACCTGTAACCTGTTATCCAACTTTTTATCATCATAATCGTAATAAAATCCGGAATCTGCCACGATGAACATGTGATGACGATTCAATCACCTGAAATAAAACAAATACACGATCAAACGAAACACTAGATATGATGATATTATCAATATAATTTAGTACATTTGAAATGGCGTGATTGAACGGAAAAAAAGTTATTTCCTTTATAGAAAAGACAGTAAAGCAAAATTAGTAAATAATACAAATACA
>OMKK01011531.1:4838-15344 GCA_900302305.1 Polymixia japonica | reverse complement strand
AAGAAGAATTAAAAATGAGGTCTTGGATCTACAAAATACTGCAAAAAGGTGTTTGATATATTGCAGAGTAACAAAAAGGACCTTGTGTGACCCGTTACAGTAAAAGACAGTCTGCTGTCCATTACTACCGTGTTCTGATTCAAATAACAGATAACAAACATTTAATTTTTTACACAATGTTTTCTTTTTTCTAAAGTGAGATAGAAAGAGTATTGAACAGTCAGCATTAGAAACAAGTTAGAAAGAGTATATAAGGCCAGCTAAAACCAACCCTGGTCAGATTTACCAGCTGTCCTATCTGTGAACCAGTTCTTTGTTTCTGTTGTAGACCCTGTCCACATTACTGCTTTCAAAACCAATTATTGTTATTGTACTCTGAACATTGTACCCGTGGTTGGCTACAGGTCTTGCCATGAGTCCCATGTTTAACAAGCTAGCTGCAGTGCAGCATGTTAATCCCAATTTATACTTTGTCACACGACCCCACAAAACTGATGGAAATGAAAAATATGTCATTTTTGTTGAGCGACACTTGTCGAAAGAGTCGTGCGATGAATTATAAATTAGGCTTTACTCCAGCACCCTTGGGAACATAGTTTGGATTTTGGGGCCAACAAAAGTTAAAAAGAAAAAACATTCTTGAAACCAGTGCAGCTTTCTACGTTTGTTCTCAAGAACTGTTTTTTTAAAACAGCTTTCAAATAGGAGTTTTTGACTGTTCTTTTTTTTTTTTTTTTAAATGTTATTGATGTGGACAGGGTCTTTGAAACCTCCCTGACTACATACTGTGTACCACTGTGTTCAGCAGCAACAGTAGTTAAAAAAACTGTCCTAATCATTCATCTTCCAACTGGTAGAGCAACATCTAACCTCTGGTCGCCCCACTGTTAGAGAGCATACAGTACCTCAGCATGCTCAGCTATAGAAAATAATATTGATTATTTTACTATTAGCTCTGTAATATATAGTAATCATTTTGTGTTTAATATATCTTTAATATACCCAAGGCCTAAGGGTGAATCAACTTAGACAAAAAATCTTTGAGGAAATGGGTGATCCCTTTTACAGAAAGACCTCCCTTCCATATTCTCCAATGCAGTTAAGGAACAAGAAGCTATTTAAGTAGCTAAGTGCAGTCTGTTGCCGAGGCCAGTACCAGAACCCGACCTGCTCTCCTCCGTCCCCCATCAGTGCCAGTTTTCTTCTCTAGCCAACACCTAGCTTTTACTCTAGTGCTACACGTCCTAGCCTTCTGCCCAACCCCATCCCAAGACAAAGTAACAGTCTTAGCCTGACCCGTTCAAGCCCTAACTGCTCATATGAGCCCGGAGTCTAAAGGTAAGGATTCGGAGAGCAACTTTTTTTTTGACAAGCTAGCTGTGTAGTGTTTCCAGCAATGAGAGCAAAGACACTGGACAACATATCCTTTCCCCCTGGGCAAAGAGAAGCTGCTATGTATTCAGTACAAGAGTGTTTAGGCACTTTCTTGTCCAAGGTTGCTTAGCAAAATTGTCCAAAACTTTGCTCTGAAATTTTATCACAACTTTAACACCCCTAGTACAAACCCCATTCACCTTGATCTATAGAATCCAATGAAAAAAACAACAACAACTTAAGAGCCACAGATTTACTGGAGTATGGCAAACCTAGCAGTAAAACATGTTGTGATGGCAGCTTCTGCAGAAACAATCTGGATTACAGTTAAATTTCTGATTGAAAGGAAATGAATGATTCAAGCACCAGTAGATGGTTGTAGTAAACAACTGGTAATTCTTGTTATTCTTGACAAAGAAGAACTCCCACTTTGCTTCAGATTGAAAATGGAACTCTAGTATTTCATCCAGTTTGCCAAACTTAGTTTCGTATCTATACCAAAACCCAAGCCAGCCCCACTCCCAGTCCCTACCCCTGAGCCCTAGTCATAACCACTGACCTAAGCCCCAAACCCCTTACCCTAACCCCAGCCCTGTGTCCAAACCCCAGTCCCTACCCCTGAGCCCTAGTCATAACCACTGACCTAAGCCCCAAACCCCTTACCCTAACCCCAGCCCCGTGTCCAAACCCCAGTCCCTACCCCTGAGCCCTAGTCGTAACCACGGACCTAAGCCCCAAACCCCTTACCCTAACCCCAGCCCCGTGTCCAAACCCCAGTCCCTTCTCCCTCCCCACCGGACTGTGCAGCTGTTGGGGCTCGTCGCAGCCTGGGACTGGCCTCTCCTCTCCACTCCTCTTCTCTGAATGTCTCTTTATCTGCCTGCCTCCAGTACTGGATCCAAGTGCCAACAAGTCAATGGCTACACCACTGTGCAAACTGCATTAGGTCATTACAAACCTAGAAAAAAACAACAACTACAAAAAACAAAAAAAAACAACCAGAAATATCAACAATGTTCTCTTTTGTTGGCCTTGCCACCCCCCTCCCACCCCCTTCATCTTTAGTTTTACAATCTCTTAAGCCATTATTGGATTGGATTATTTTGTTTTTTGGACAAAGATAGTTATGCGTATATATAAGGTATACATTTGTGCGTAAATGTACACAAAAATATACAAATATGCATATAGACATACTCACTGGTTAAAGACCATACATGTTCTGCTATGTACGTTAACATACATACATACAGTACAAACATACATACTTATGTGTGTGTGTGTGTGTGTGTGTGTTAATTCCTTGGTTTTTAAAAACTCTACATTCAGTAGAGTGAGATTTCCTCCTAGTAAATCCCAGATTCTCCACTTGGCACCAGTCAACTCAGCTTGAGAGCCGAGAGAGAAAGACAGAGAGGACATTGTCATCTCCTAAATCAAGCACTGTAGATTTCCATGTTCCTATATTTGTATGAAGCTGTCTGTCCTGCTGTGGCCTTCACTCAGTTTTTTCAGTCAGTTACCTCTCCTCCATTAAAAAGCAGGCCAATCCCAAGGCAATCTGATCGGGGCTCTTCAATTGGCGCTCAATCACTCTGAGCAGGACACCATCGAGCCACCCGTCAGCGGCCCTTCTGGTTGAAAAAAAAAAGCTTTAGCACTCCACTTTGCTCTTCCCCTTCCCCTTTAACCTGTCATCTTCGACCTCCCCTGTCCCTACGCTCCATGGCCAGGCTCTCAGACAAGGAGCCCCAGGGGACTAAAACATTCATTAAAACCGGCTGCTTCCTCCTGTGCAGCCATTGTTACCGTGGCAACAACACCACCTTGACCCTTGACGGAACAGTCCTTCCAATTCTCATGTGGACTCCAGAGTGTCCAGCTGAAACACGTTGTGATTGGTCGGGGTGGTGAAGAAGAGCTGCTCATTGGTTGGGGAGGACGAGTGGTTGTCACAGGGGCTGTTGAGGCCCAGTGTCCTCTCAAAGTCCAGGAGCTGGCCCATGAAGTTGAAGTTCGGGGAGATGTTTGACTTCTTCCGCTTGACAAAGTCGTAGGCGTCGTTGAGCGACAGGTTGAGCTTCTGCATCAGATAGGCCACGGTGACCGTTACCGAGCGACTGATGCCGGCCAGGCAGTGGACCAGGATGCCGCACTTCTTAGACCGGGCCTCGTCTGGTGAGGAGAGGAGGGGACAGAACAGAGGAGATAAGAAAAGAAGAGAAGAGAAGAGGACAAATTAAACACAGAACACAGACTTTTCTAGTTGTCACTTTCACCACCAGTTGTTACAGGAAAAACAACAACTTTAGTATAACTACTCACAGTAATGTGTACCACAAACCATGCCTCAACCAAAAAATAAGGAGTCAGTTACATTTTTCTATCCACAACAATATTAACATGCATTAATATATTAGATTTCTGATCCAGGACTGACTGACCTTTCGCAATGACTGTAAAATATTGTAGAGATTAATTATTTCCAGTGGGATGGAGTCTGTTTCTTTCTGCTTTCTAACTTTCCAAACATGGACAAACCTGAATAAAACCCTCTTACATTATTAACAGGCAACATCCATCTGTCTTCTATCAGTTCCAAGCCCCTGAAATATCACTACTGGCCCTTAGAGCTAAAGTTAAGTGCGTCCTTCCTTCCTCTTCTCTCTCCTCTACCCCCCTCTCTCTCTCTCTCTCTCATGGTTACTCCATTCTCACTCTCTTTCTCTCTCTCTCATGGATAGCCCATTCCCACTCTCTCTCTCTCTCTCACGGTTACTCCATTCTCACTCTCTTTCTCTCTCTCTCTCATGGATAGCCCATTCCCACTCTCTCTCTCTCTCTCTCTCGTGGATAGCCCATTCCCACTCTCTCTCTCTCTCTCTCTCTCTCTCTCATGGATAGCCCATTCTCACTCTCTCTTTTTCTCTCTCTCTCTTGTGGATAGCCCATTCTCTCTCTCTGTCTGCCTCAATCTCTTGTAGGATTGGGGTCAGTTGGCTCACAAGCTCAAGCTGTTGAGGGGACGCCAAATTAATTTTACATGTGATGTGTGTTCACTCGCCAAAATAAAAAGGCAGAAGTGAAGGGCCTTTCATTCTAGTCAGGAAACTTAAAACCCAACAACATAAGTCTCTAAAGTCAAATATATAATCATGGGCTCTGGAAAATGCACAATCTCACCCTTAATCTGCATCTTTTTAGAATAGATTACAAGCACAACATTCCATCAGTTTCAAAAATAACAATATCAGACCTTGGATACAACAAAAGTTATGACTTGGGATATCATTCTCAAATTCACACAAAGATTGTTTAATATTCAAAGGCCTAGTAAGTTACATCAAATCACTCTTTGACTATCTCTAATATTTGATAGCATTTGCAAATACTTTTTTCGATATTGATTAGGAATCAACAACTGGGCAACAAATGAGTACTAGGAGTGTGAGGTCACATTCGGGTCTCTTTTTAAGCCCTAGCCTCTAGCCCTCGACATTAACATAAGGTTATGATGTGATGGCTGTATAATATAGATAGTTTGACAGTGCCATATAACATCAACATGACCCAACTGTCATGAGTCATGACCTCTTCTCGCCATGGCTTCTACATGTTATATTTCTTGTTACCTACAGTGAACAGTGACATTACTTACATTATTAAACAAACAAAAAATTCCAGTGGCCTGGTCATTGCCGAACAAAGACTTTGTCGTTCTCATGGATCCATCACAGAGGAATTCCCTCATTCCCTGAGATCTTAGGCAGGGGGAATTATGGGAATTATGTAGAATACTAAAAATAGATTGGTGATTGAGACTGTATGAAAACACTAGAAACCAGGAGGATTTTCAAGGCCAATATTCATGTGGCTTTAGTGTAACCTCATTTCCACATAATGTATTGGTGTGTTTCTGTTTCTATTTCAAAAAATAGCTTTACAAATGGTGCTATTTAAATGCAAATACGGTTCACCAACGCATTTTTCCAAAGAACAGTTCCCCCAAACTATTTCTATGTCAAGAACAACTTCCATAAAACCAATTCTTTGCTAAAAAAAAACAAATTCCCATGATTTATGGTTGAAGTCTTAGATAGATGTAGATGAGAGGGAGAAAGGAACACAAGACACACACAGTCACACACATGCAGGACTTTGAGCACTCCCCACCCCCACTTACCAATAAACGAGATGGCCTCGGGGAAAAACTGAGACAGGTTCTGGCTCCAGTGGTCTGAAATGGGGATCTGTTTGTACTTGAAGTCCCCGTCGTGCTCGAACATGTTGGGCAGGTTGGGCGTCACGTTGAGGATGTACTTGATGTTATACTTGCCGAGCACATCCAGGTTGGTGGAGTCTTTGGCACAGCCCAGGTACAAGTACGGCAAGATCTGAACCGGGAACGCCGGCTGGTTGTTAGGAAGCGGGCTGCCCTCGGACTCCGTGGCGCTGCCCGGCTCGCGGTCAGATTCCCCGTCTGAGCAGTCAGAGCTAATGCGGAGTCCCCCCAGCCCTAGAACAGAGGCTGGAGGGGAACTGCTGGGACAGGAGCAATCTAGGTTGGTCTCGCAGTGCTCAGGGAACTCTGACTGGAACTTGTTGAATCCCCCTGGAGACCAAGGAAAAGGCCACGAAAAAGGTCAATATTGGCTATAGGTGGATTTCTATCATTGCTGAAAAATGTTGGGATCTAGCCATCCAAAACTTTTTCCATGAGTAATTCAGCCCCTACAAAATGGCAGCTGGATGTTAAATCTTAATGACAAGAGATGAATCCTGAGACTGAACGGCAAAAAAATAACCTTAAGCTTGATAAAAAAAACAAAATCTTGAATCAAAATGCCAATTAAATGAATCACGATTCCAAAAATCAGTAAATTATTATTGAATCATTATGTGTGCAATAATGATAACAACAACACAAGAATAAATGTTAATGAAATAACAAGAGTCCATTATGCACATACTGGATATTGGGACAATAAAGATAACAATATGATATTCGAATCGTTATCAATAACCGAAAAGCTCTGACAGATGAGAAATCTCTCCATTGAGAAATGATGAACCCAGGGTAGAATCCACTTGTGAAAGGGGAGGACACTGCCAGCCAGGCGGCTACAACACTACTCAGTGGACTTTTTGTGAATGGCAGCTTCAACTTGCGACTGCAATGAAACCTTCCTACGATCCGTTTCACTCTAAACACATTTCATCCCGAGCTAATGACGTTTTGAAATAATTGACTATTTTCTAACTGCTCTGTCCGCTTGTCTTTTTTTTTGGGTAGAAGAAATAAAACGCGTGTTCTCATCGCTCCCTGTCTGTTCATTCATGAAAAAAGAGGCATGTCTTTTCCTGAAGGAGCACAACATGGCGGGGCCATTTTGCAGCATTAATTGAAAACATATTTATCCCAACTTTTTATTTGGGGCACATTTCACAGTTACAAATGGCCTTCAGTGATTATGATGAAGAACATGATCAGTTTGACAGAATTTGACAGAAAATCTCTATAAAACTGTACTAGTAGCTAGACTAGGTCTATGCGCCTGGAGATAAGATACTAAACAGTAAGTCTATATTCAGACTGTTGTCGAAGTATTTAGACGAAATAATTTTGACATAAAGAAACAGCAGGTCAACGCTGTACTCAGATCGTCAGAAGGTACATGACTAGAACAAAGTTCATGAAGTTTATGAATCCACACTGATGGTCTGAATGGTTCCTCATTCTTATTTATCATAATGACAACAATGTGAGTTTCGATAGAACTCAAACAGTTTTCACAACGGCTTATATTTCGCAGCCTTAGACTTCCAGAAACTACAATTCAACTTTACAGACGTGTAATTACAATGTAACAACGCTGAGGTGAGTTGATTGACTTTTCGGTTTGGTTTTGAAGCGGCGCCACGCCGCGACACCTTCAATTAGAATCAATTTAATAGTGTTTCATACAAAATGTTCCGTCGTGAGACGGAGCTTTCAAAAAAATATAACGTTATCGCCGAATAGTCAACTGGGGAATTTGAGTCGAGTTGTTTGGGAATAATAAAAAAAAAAACGTGTTACTAAAAAGAATAACAAATAAACATAGGCTACACGTATATATACAAACATTATTGAATGCTCTGATTTAATCTCACCCTCCAGATAATAAGCCTTGCATCCATCGTCCCGCAGCTTCTGTAAGAGCAGCCCCAGGACGGAGCTCCCCAGCCCGGTCTCCTGCCGCTCTGAGGTCGCCTCGTCGTACAAAACCACCATATCCGTTTTGCACCGCTTGACAAATTTCTCCTTGTCCTCGTTGTTGGGGATGATGGACCGGATCGGCAGGTTGCCCTTCTTCAGCCTCCGGAGCATCAAGCCCGGGATGGCCAGGTTGATGGCCGACTCGACGTGAGACGACTCGTACAGCTCATGGGATCTGCAGTCCAGCAGCAGGAGCGAAGTCGCTCCGGATTCCAGCTCCTCTTGCAGCCATTCCGCACTCTTACTCGACATCGTCATAGTCACGATCATAGAACCGCTCCAAAGATTAATTTTCATCAGGGAAATTGTTCTGGTTGTCTCCTGACGTGACGTGGGGGGTAAAAAAAAAGAGAAGGATTACAATTTTTTTTTTTTTTTTTTTTTTTAAATCACAGCGCTCAACTTGCCTCCACGCAGGTACACTCCACCAAGCGATGCCCCACGCCAGAGCAGGAGACTTCACATGCAGAGGTTTGTCTTCCCTTTCCCCCCCCTTCAGTCCTAAATAAGTGGAGGTTTCATTCTATTCCATCGATGTCCATTTGGCAACGCGGTCCAACTTACCCCCCCCAAAAAAAGACAGTAAAGGACCTTTGATACCTCGTTAATTTGTTACAATTTAGGTTTCGGATGAGTTGTTGCTATAGCCCATTATGATTATTTTTCATGTTCGCCGATGGAGCGCCTCTGGTTTGTCATTTGGTGACAGCCGCGGTCTAAAAGAGGCTCTGCGGGCATGTCATTGAGAAGAGGGAGGAGTTGTGAGAGATTTAAAGATGCAGAGAGCTGAAAAAGGGTTCAGAGAAGCTGCCGCTGTTGGAACTGCTGCTGTTCTCACGCCATGTTCCCATTCACTAATAACTAGGATGACAAATTTGGCATAACATGTCTAATTAGACAATTAGTAATAGATAAAGGGCCGCTGCATCTCCTGCGAATATTAACTTATTAACAAAAGCTTTTTAAGCTGTCAAGAGGGTCATTTTACAGATAGTTCCACCTAAATCGATTTAAGTTGATTAAATTTTCCTAGATGTTCTTCTTTTCTGAGTTCAGCTAATGTTCTTTTTTGAGAATTTGTAGAATTTTAATGTTTTTTCCTGTTCCTGTTAGACAGCGCAATTTGATGACATCAGGAGATGTCAGTGTACCCTCACTATCCTGTTATTTAACAGTATTCTGACTGAGAGAAGTGATGTCTATACTCTCTATACTCAGAGACAGAGGCTGACAGAGTTTGGCAATTGCAGTTTTAGGTGGCAGCCATGTTAGCTCCACAATCCTGGTCCATGGTGGATACCAACTTACTGATTCCATCGCAGCTGATTTTAATGCTGGGCATCTCACCGTGGTGACGTTATGTAGGCCATTGTCACTGGCAGCCAGCACCTTTTATTTCTGGTCATCACTACATATCACAATGACCTAATGAGACATCAGCAGGTTGTGACAGAAGCAGAGAGGGTGAAAAGAGGAGCATTTGATTTCCTCACAGCTGCAGGCAGGAGGAGTGGGGGATGCACCAGCTGCAGACAATGGTTCTTTATGCTTCCCAATGACTTACACACACTCCACGAGTACACCCAACGCACAAAACACAAAACACACACAGTAACAAAACACAGACAAATACATCCACACTTACACTGATGCATAGGCATAGACGCAAGTGCACGCACACACACGAAAACACAAACAGACATAGACGCACACGGACGCATGCGCACACAGACACACACAGACACAAAGACACACACACACTTACGATTCTTGTTTCCACTCCCTCCATGGACAATAACAGGCTCTCTTACAGAGTGCATCACTACTTAATGTGTGTGTGTGTGTGTGTGTGTGTGTGTGTGTGTGTAGGGGGGTTCCAAATTGCTCTCAACCAGGTAAACAAAACAATCATCTCTAATTTTGAAACTTAGGTCATAGAGACCTGCTGTTTTGGTCACCATGATGCTTTATGATAGAAAAATAGTGAATATTATTCTGACACTTTATCAGTGAGACACGGTGGGAGAATTTAACAAGGTGAGCATCAGGAAGATAACCTGTTGCATTCCCTCCTATTTCTCTATTGCATTTATAGAAACCAAGCAGGGATGTAGTCCATAATTTGTGCTAAAAAGAGGGGTACTATTCCCCATCATATGGAGCCCTAGTTACATAGTCCCATGTCTCGTTATAGACCAGGATAAACAATAAACTACCAAGACCATTGAACTAAAAACTGTTGAAGTAAAAACTGAAACCATAATGGATTATGTGCCTCTGTAAAAGAATCTAAAATTCCCTTTCAAACCAAAACAGAGAAGGGATTAACCAATATTTTGAATCTGCTAGTTGATACATGCATCAGAAAGCCTTTAAACTGCTGCGTTGGAAAGTACAGAGCATTTCAGGATGTCCGTTTATACACAGTTCCTGTTTCAGAAACGCCTTGTTCCATCATTCTAACACAATCAGTGCTCAGAACATTTTCTGTCAATTTATACTCCTGGGGATTTACTGTACTCACACACTATAATGGATACTATAATGGATAATGAAGAACAGTCATACGCACAGAGAAACTACTGTACTATATAACCCACTTAAAAAGACACAGCACACAATATGACCCTAGCCACCGCTGCCATAGAGAACCATCCCTCACTGATAAAAAGAAAATCCCAAAACTCTTCTGCCAGATGGAAGTGCCCTTAATTCCATCATCCAGCTACTCCAGAATGGTAATGTGATTTTCAGAAGGAGGGGGGATGAGATGAGCACACAGACCCAACACCAAACCCAGAGCTGAACTCCCCTGCCAGTATGAGGCGTTATTTCTGACAATGAAAGGTGCAATTGCATATCTCACCCCCCCC
>OMKK01011486.1:2887-13220 GCA_900302305.1 Polymixia japonica | reverse complement strand
TACCCTCACCGTCTCTCTCGCTCTCTCTCTCACACGCACACACACACACACACACACATTTGTAATATACCATTTAATGTGGCAGATCCTACTTAAGATATACAGCTGTTTCTCTGTGTGGTGGGTCCTCTTCACCTTGTCCGCTTTACTTTGAGGTCTTCATTAAAGTAAAAAACATGAGTCCGCAGAATTGGAGAGAAGAACCGCGTTTTTTTCAGTGAATCAACCATATGTTGTAATGAAGGTAATAAAAGTAATAATTTGATTTATTTTAAATGGCCTGCATCACAAGTAATGATTTAACTCATAAATAAAGATTGACTTGGTTTAAATAACTCAATACATAAGTAAACATTTGAGATGCAAGGAGTGAACCCACAACAAAATAATTCCCCATCTTCATTTACAAGCTTTGTTCTATTATAATTATAAATTGGTTGTCATAGAAATTAGGGAAATATGCAGGTTAACACCTAATCTTCATTCATGATGGCTTTTACAGCGAATTATATTGTGAATAGCCTCAATGCCTTCATATTGACTAGTTTTCTTGGAAAATGTAGATATTGTAACTAAATGTAGATATAGTGGCTACAATATCTACATTTTCCAAATATGGGTCTCTAATGTTTTATAAGATATAAAAAGGAAGGCAACAGCATCCACAAAGGTATGATTTAAAAAGCTAACAACACCTTTGTTATAATTGTTGGGGGTATTACCGTAGCCTACTTGTTGGAATGGAGGATCACATGAGCCCTAGGGGGATGGGCAAAGTTTTTTTGAGTGCGGTATGGCTTTAAGAGTTTACTACCATCACTGCCTTCACACACAGCCGAAAGTTTAGAAGCCAAGCGAGCAGCGGGATTTCAACGGATAGGAAGTGACAGGACTGGGTGAATTGTAGAAGAAAAAAGACGAGAATATCAACACAAAGCAGAATGCGAAGCAACGTGCAGTCAGTGGAGTAATGCGCCTGTAGTGCGGCGGGGACTGAATTGCGCATGATCCTAATAATACGCGTAGCCAAGCGGCGGACCTTTATTCATGGAAGAGAACTGAGCTCGTAGTTGTGAAAAGCAGAGATTTTAAGGGGCATTGTCAGTTCGGTGTCGTCTAATTCCCATGACCATCTCTGCATGTCGGGAAAACACTGGCACTCGGGGCAACTTTAGAGGCAGCTAAAAGTATGGAAGAAGAACGCGCAAAGTTCAGTCACACATTGAATAGATGGAAAATGCTTCGTTAAAACGCGACAAATAATCAGAGGGATATTATGAACGCAGAGAGTCGGATTTCGCTTAGATTTCTCCCGTGTTTGGTTCGGTTTTGCGTCTTTTGGAATGTTTGCGGGTTGGATCTCTGCGGTCTCAGTTCGGACGTTCGCCTCCCTGTGCGCTCTGGTTCTGCTGCTCATGAGACCCGGACTCGGGTCGGAACTCAGGGTTCGAGTTCGTCTGGTTGACGGTCTGATCACCGAGGAGGTTCTGGAGGCGGACAGCGAAAGAGACTCGATATCGCTGGAGTTCAAACAGGGAGATGGGACGCTCATTACTTTTGTCGCTGACTTCAAACAGGTGAGAAACTGGTCCTGTTTACCGGTCAGATTACATCATGCGGTTATGTTTTTTTTTATGGGAATTTTTGCCATCTATTTTCGCATTCTAATAATGTGAGTGCTGTTTAAATGTTTAAAAACCACCTGCTGTACTGCTGGTTATTTTGAATCTATCTCAGCATTCACCGAGATGTCCCTTCACCGAGCCTACTTCAACAAAGTCAAAGCTTATGATGTAAATATAACTCGTCTGTATGTGGATCTGAGATGAGTAGCAAAATAATTGTGCTAAATACGAGTGTATGACCACTCATTTACGTTTACTAACGTTGACCAAGTTTTCTTTGCATTATCTTGTGAGATCTATCTCAAATCTGTAGCTCATTCAAGACAACAATTCCAAAGCCTGTGAACCATGATGGCCTTTTGGGTTAGGCTAAATGGTTACCTCTGGGCATGGATGTAGGGGTCCCAGACCTGAAGGGGAAAACATCCTACTAGCCTACAAGATTACCCTGGAACAGATACTGTACCTCACACTTAGGAGTAGAGGTCAGAGGGGCATTCACTATTCCTTCCCCATACTTGATTAGTTGTAGTGACCAGAGACTGAGATGGTTGTTCTGTTACCTCAGACGTGGATGCCCGCTGACCCCATAGCCTTAAAACCTAAATGCTGCTGCTCATGTGTTCAGCCCAGAGGCCATTCAGTGGCCATATTTAGCATTCTTCTAAAAGTAGGAGAACAGATCAAGTGTCACTCACTGGGTGCTTCTGACCACCATCGCCTTCAGTGATGACGCACGAGATGAAACTGTTCAGTTTCAACAATAACTGCCATATTCCACTCCTGGCAGGGAAGCTACAACTGCTGAGCATAGAGGGGACTCGCAGAGCCTCAAAGAGCAAAGGCATGCGTCTGTGATGGTTGCCGTCACACAGAAGCTGACAGGCTGGCGAGATGTGAAGGGGGAGATTTACCAGGATTAAGTGGGCATGTCTGACCTTTTTGATCTGGACGTCTGGTTCACTAACCAAAACAGCTAATTTAGAGTTGAAAGAGAGGAGGCCGTCACCCCCAATCACTAGTGACACACCAAACTGAAGAGACACACACTGATGCGAGAGTAGGCTCACTCTGTCCTAAATTATGTTGTGGCCCCATCTTGCTGATGTTATGGCCCCATCCCCTGCATGAACATGTGTGCACACGCATGCATATGGTTTGGTTTATCTGAATGAAGCCAATAGAACTTCTTAGATCACTTTACTTTTCCGCTGCCTGATTTATCTGTTCCACTTGTAGGTCGGTCTTTCTCTCTCTCTTTCTCTCTCTCGCCGTCTGTGCAGTGAAGTTCTCACTCTCCCTCCCTCTCTTCCCACACTCCCCTCATTCCTCTTCCATGTGGTTTTGATCCGGCTCTTGTAGCAGTATCTCCAGGATTTATGGAAAGTTGGATGAACTGTCACTTCCAGCTGCCATACAAAATTTACAGTCCGGAGGAGCACATGTGGGGAATAGGAGTGTTTAAACAGGAATGTCAAACAAAGGAGAGTTATAAAGAATCATACAGCCCAAAGAAGAAGGTGGATCGGTATTTGTGCTGGTTAAGGTTCTGTTTAGATTCATCATTCCTTCCATAATATGAAGTTGTCACTGACTGAATAGAACTTGACTAGTCATAATAGTATATAACATAGTAGTATAGCTTTTGCCAAGAATAATAATGTCACATCTGAGAATTTTTAAAGGAATCTCTATGTGTTTGAGTCATTCGATCCTTTGGTCCATGACATGGATAAGTTTTTCTGTATGGAGCCTGGAGGGCTCTGTAGTCAGTTGTGACTATGTCAATAACTACATTAATTTGAACAAGGAGGCAGAGAGTTGTAGCTTTAAGCTTGGTTTTCAGTCCAACGTCGGCGCATATGTGTACATTGGTAAGCCCCCTCCGTGTGCATAGTTGTCTGCCAATTTAAGATTGTTTTATGGTTCTGCGTAGTCTGCGTACTTTGCGCAATGTGCGTTGGGTGCGGCATTTATACCTGTGCAGCGTGTTGCACAGATTGCGCAGACCACGTAATTCCATTTCTGGCCATAGATGGCGATGTATTGAACGAGGCCCATGAGTTTAAAGTCATCTGACTGTCTTTGTAGTCTTTGCTAGACGGGGGATACAGGTGCCGGTACCTCTTCGGCTAGCCTCTCTTCAAATTTGAAGCAATGCTTGTTGTTTAAAATTCACAACAGGAAGTGAACTATATGAGTGACCTTTGGCAGAAATCCCACCTCACTTTACCAGTCAACCAATCATCACCTGCGCGGCTTGTGCGGGTTATGGCTACTATCTACGCACAGTTGAATTTTTGAGGAGACGCGTGAAATCTACGCAGACCTGGTGTGCACCTTCACACGTGCCGCACAACGCCTACACAGACCCATTTTTTTACTCCACAGAAGCATAAAACGAGCTTTAGTATCACGTATCACGTATCACGCGTTAGTGTTGCGGTTTCCAAACCAAAAAACAGTCCGCTACCGGACGTCCTTCCCTGCTCAACCAGTCTCCTTTGTCGCGACATCCAGACCACAGATATGCTCAACGCAAAGTTGAGATTTTGAGGGTGTGCGCGTCAGCTGCTCAGTGAGCCTCCGGGAGCTACAGTTACCCACAAAGCCCGTCTGTGTCCCCATGCAGAGATGTTTACATGTACCTTCGCCAGAGTCTGTTTCAGCCTTTACTCTGAATTGTTTTGTGAATTCATGGGTAAGATGTGGCAGGAAACGAGCCATGTGCTCATAATATGACTAACCAGGTAGTGAGTTATAGTCATTCATTGCCTAAATATTGAGTTTGCTTGGATCTTGAGAAGGAAGTCATGTCCATGCAATGGAGAATGAGTCATGCAGTGGTTTCAAGTGGTTTCATTTTCAGGCATGTGGGAAATGAATACAGTTTAGCGTACACATTACATCTCTTAGGAGTTGTGCTGTGATTTACTGGAATTTATAGGGATATATTATATGATATAAAAACCAGCATAAAGACTTCCCCTACTGATGGTGGGTCTATAATAGAATGGGGAACTTTTCAGTCACAACTTTGCTTTTCTCATCTCTAGAGATCTGATCCGATACTCGGCATCAGTATCTGACCGATACTGGCTAAAACACTGGAAATTACTTTCTGATACGATCCATCAATGTTAACTGATCTAGTCGATACTCTGTATTGGTAGTAGAGAAGTTGTGTACTTGGAATTGGTATCGGCAGTGAAACAGTGGTATCAGTGCATCCCTACTTCTCCCATTAAGCAAAGTGTAGCCTATATAAAAAGAAAAAAGAAACAGTTAGGATTCTGAAGGATCATAGGGGCCTCCATCTTTTACAATTGTTTTGGAAAATGCTGCCCGAGATGTGATTCTACTAAATATTCATTTGGGATCAATTGTTGTGAAAACCTTGGCATAGAGATGGCATGCTAATTATACAGTTCAAACAAATGATTTGTCATTAATGACTATATTTTAAAATAATATCACTATTATTTTAGTGATCCCATTATTTTGTCCATATCCTGTATTATGGTCAGCATTTTATTAAGCTGACTCTGTTACTGTGATCGTAAACACACTCTCTGGCAAAGAACATGTTTCTGTGACTTGCAAAGAGCAGCCTTTTGTAAATGGAACTCAGAATGTTCTCAAGTTGCAGAGGTCTGTTCAGTACTAAGCAGAAGGACCAGTCAGTGGCCATGCAAACTTGCACCAAAATTGGAAAACTATTGTACTGCTTTTGCCTTGAACTAGATGAGTAAATATTTTTATTTTTATTTTTTTAATTTCTACCCCAGTGAAGTTCTACTTTTTCTCCATCACTACACACTATAGCAATATTTGGTTATACACAGTCTACCTTGAACAGAACATAACCCATGCCTAACCCATGCCTTGGTGGATGATCAAATGGAAAAGTCAGAAAATTACTGTATTGGGTCTTTCCAAATGTAGGGACTTTCTTAATAGCATGCATTCAAACCAACTAAAATAGTTGGTTTGATCAATGCAGGAATGTGAGTGACCTCACAGCCATCCCACAGTTGAGTTAACAATTTGAGCATGTTTTATCTCTGGCACATTAAATCTTAGTACATTCATGGTCCCGTGATTCATGGTCCCTCAGCTCTATCAAGGAGTTTTGAATATTGAGTATTGAGGAGTTTCTATTATACTTTGTGCCCTTATCAGGCGATAAGACCAAGCTGACAGCAACTAAACCCGAGTGATGTATGCTCCCCACACAACCCAAAACCCATGTTTGGCCAAGTGAATAGCAGATGTTGGGAAGCTACTTGACATTCAGTCTCACACTATCACGTTAAATGACTTGGGCTGTCACTGTAAACAATGACACAGTGGTGTGAATAAGCACGTCACCCATTTTATTAATTCTCTTTTCACCTCAGCCTTATAAACCTGATTGTGTTTCAGCCAAGGCCTGTTTTGCCCTCAGGCAAACTCACTCTACCATATATCTCTCTTGAAAGTAGGCTTTCTGAAAACGCCCAACAGTAAGCTACCTCTGAAAATGAATCGGGAGATTCTTCACACGCCCACACGTGAGCGCAATGTAAAAAGCAGAGTGAGAGGTTGGGGTGGAGGGCAGTTTGGTTGGCCTTTCTGAGTGCCCTCCCTCTGGGATATATCTGTGACTCGTTTTGGCCGATGCCCATCCCTAGTTCTTTCACAGCCTTCACATATCTCCAAGTAAAATTGGTGGCTGAAAAGTTGAACAAGAACTTGGACACTGTAGCTGTGGCCTTTCTTAACATTCAGGCCCATTGTTTTCTCACTTGTGTGTGTGGGTGGCCTGCTGGCGATGCTTTGTGTCTTTTTTAATTTGTGAGAAATAACTTGTTTTTCAGTAGAGCAACAACTCTGGCTTGAGATTTCTTTCATTTCGTGCTTGGAGGTACATTTCCTAGCCAGTGCAGTAACTTATGCTTCACTTGTTGCTATTTCCTGCCACACCTTGCCTCTTACCCCATCTCTGACACGCCATCCCACTTTGTCACTTGCACGAACATGTAAGGTCTTTTTTACGGGCCAGTGTCACTTTTTCCAGGAAATGTTGTGGTTGCAGATACTATTGAGGACCCGCGAGAACACAGGGGCACAAACCTGTCCTCCCCCTTCTGTTGTATAAAGGTCACTGTGAGTCATCTATGAGTAACTAGCAGGCATTGAATTCACCCCTGTGGAAAAGCATTCCTGGATTTGAAAATTAACTTTAACTTAAAACGAACCCGGGTGTTATTTGATGCGCATCAGATCCCCAATGAATGCTAACCCAGTATTTGGGTTTTCTTTTTTAAAGAGGCATAAGACGTACATTAGAAGGCCTCCACTCCTGCTGCACCATGTTATGGCTCATCTCCACGTAGTAGAGATAAGATCCACAGATAGTGAGGTTGTTGCATGGTAAATCAAATCATACAGAATACAGGAGCTGCAGTTCTCTTCCTTGGCTCTCCTGAAGAAGTGATTTATTCTCAGTGGCTGTTTTTCAACCAATAAAGGTGAAGTATCTATTGAGAACATTCTAGAAAAAATATCCTCTCTCTGATACTCTGTGCAACCTCATGGAGTAAACATTATACTTGAAGTTATTTAGGGCAATAATTGTTTTGGAAGAACTACTGATATTATGAAGATATATCTACATATATCTTTCTACGTTGCTAATTGTAGAAGAAGCGTATGTTGCAGGTGGACCTTTTGAAGATGAGCCCATATAATAAGATGCTTTTCTCTTTTTGACCTTTGTCCCCCGCTTGCTCTGTATCCTAGGGGACTGGCTTCTTCTATGGCCCTGTCGTGGCCCCCTTTTGGCCTCCCGTGGCCCCTCGGCTCATGGTTGATGTCTTTATCCTTTATCCTGCTTCCACCAGCAGGCCAGATGTTGGCCTCTCAATGTTACTGATAATAAAAAGCCCTCTCATTCCCACAATCTCTCCCAGGCAGCAGGGGAGGGAGGCCAGGCGACTCGGGGAGAGACACTGACACAGACGCCTCTTGGATTTTTCCCACAACCAAATGATTTGGGATGTCGGCTGCTACCGTCCTGCATTTGACAGTCTTGGATTGAAGAGGAGCTTAGAGGCTGAGGCTTCTGTGTTGCGTGTAGCTGTGATTACTCGTTACTAGTACTTTGAGGGTTTTAAGATTGCAGCTAACAGATAAAGTTAACAAAGGGTTGTGCTCTGCCAAGGCTACCGTTAGCTACACAGTGTCCCGAAATGCCCCGTGTCTGTTCTGCCAGAGGAACATGGGACGTCTTCATCGTTATTTTCTTGTCTCGGTCCCCGGAGGTCGGTTCTGGCGCTAAACAAAGAAAGACTCTGAGACGGTGCCGACTGTTCTTCCCCTCACGTTTCACACGTTAACATATCACTTCCATTGCTTAGGTGTTGAAAAGGAGGAAGGAAGAGATGAGGGACGGGCGGAACTCACATCCTCCGTTCTCAGGAATATTGTAGAATCTTGCATGAGGCTCCAGACTTTCCTTTGGCCAGTAACATTTTGTCTAAATAATAATAAAGTGAAACATATGCTTGACAGTCAAAGGAATGGAATTCTGTTAAAACGACTTATCTTTTTATTTACTTTAAGATAAACCTTCTAAGCTATTTCCCCACACAAACATGCACTTAAAACTTGGATGAAAAAGAGACGTCAAATTAGTACCACGTTTTTGATCATGTCCAAATGTTGTTGTTTTTTTTATGACAATTTGATTCCAAGTGTTTAATTTGGGTGATTTGAATCCAAGGCTTTGATAAAGACAACTTTAATCAAGGCCTTGGAATGAGACATTTATGATTGCTAATAATCCAATCAATCTTTTCTTCACTGCTTGGCCACTAATGTGCTGTTTTGTTTGCTGTGTGTGTGTGTGTGTATATGTGTACGCTGCAACAGGATATGAATACTGAGCGACAAAGGTTGGAGGCTGAATGGTTCTTTAGACATTGCTGTTTATGCCTTATTTTTCTGCCTCATTTCCTTCCGTGTAAACACTCACTGTCTTTCTCCTGCTCATTTCCTGAATGCAAAGGCTCTCAAAAAACATGGTTTGGGTGTCTTGATAATTACTTACAGATTCTGTGTTATTAAAAAGGTCCCTCGTTGCGTTGTGCACGTATTCCGCATAGGTGCAAAGTCTTTAAAAAAAAAATCTGGCTACATTAGAGGCTGCGGCTTTGTTTTCACGGTCGTATTGGTTAGATTGTGAGAACCACTTTATTCTTTATCGTGTCCTCTAGCTGTTTGACTTTAGTTACCTTCCATTGTTTCCGAGAGAACTACCGATGGAAACGCCTTTTCTTTCAGTGTTCTTATTGTCCGTTCACTACCACTGTTTGCTAATTGGCTTGCTACTTGGACAGCCAGGTGTGACCAGCCCCAAAATGTGACATTCCTGCCTTCAGAGCCTCTGTAATTAGCCTCCACTCAAGCATTTCTCTGCACAGCAGCTTTTCTCTTGCTTCTTTTGTCTGTCTTTGTCGCCCTTTCTCCCCCTAGTCTTCCAACCTGATCTTTAATCCCTGGCTACACCTGTGCCTTTTGACTGGGCTCCTCTCATACGCCAAGGCAAATATTTTCCCTGTCACCAAACACGAGGTAATCCCTTGTCCAGTTTTTGGCTGGACCGCGACGGTGGGGCCAGCTATATAAACGCGAATGTCTGACTGACTGACTCACCGAGTGAGTGATGAAGTTACACCATGGGCTGTTCGCAGATGTAGGGCAGTAGATGTGAAATTCAGATGTAGGACAGGAAGTGAAAAGCAGACTGGACTAGATGGAGGAAAGCCCGTACCGTGCTAGTTTAGACGATATTAATACTGAAGAGGAACGATCTTGCATTGCGCCCCGCGTGTGTGTGTTGTTTGACTGTGAGCGCGCGCAGCAGCAGCAGAGAAGCAAAGAGGGCACGCACTAAGAAGCGCGTTCACGTGCGCAGGACATCATCTACACTCTTGTCGCGAATGTATGATGCTTACCTTGCGAGGCGGCTGGATTCGCTGAGATCACGAATTCACGCAAGAATCACAGTCACGAGAATCCATCTTGTGTGAACCTCAGTTTTTTTTGGACCAATCAGCATCCTATGAGTAACTAATGGCAGCTCCGGGCATGGTTTAGCCCGTGGTTTAGCCTTGTGATAGATGGTAATAGACAGATGGTTCATCCAATCACCTGCCAAGTAGTTTTTGAAAGTGCCTGCTCTTTTCCAAACAGTTTCCAAGGACGACTTCTCAGATGGTTCTGTGCAACAAACCATCTGGCGTGTCAGGTTGATGATGCTTATGCTGTGTGCTTTTCTAGTTGAATAGCGCTGGGCTCCTCCATCTGTACATTTCTCATGTGTAAATTCCTGAGTATGCAAACTCAGTAGCTTTCAGCTAGGTAGGGATCGTAATGGTGAAATTATTTTTTGCCGTTTGTAAACAATTGAAATACCTTTTTGGCTCCGGCTCTGTAGACTTTTAATACTTACAAAGATAATCAGGCTCACACTCCCTAATATGCACACATTGACCCACCGTGATCCCAAATGACTCATCAGAGCGTAGCTGATCAGCAGGCATCCCATCAACCTTATCAACAGACAGGGTCTTAGAGGGGATTGGAAAACAGGAAGGGCCTCCAGCCTCTGGCACACTCTGTGTGTGTGTGTGTCTGTGTGTGTGTGTGTGTGTGTGTGTGTG
>OMKK01011463.1:13453-42468 GCA_900302305.1 Polymixia japonica | reverse complement strand
CCCAGACTATGATAGCACACACACACACACACACACACACACACACACACACACACATGCTGCTGCATTTTACTAATAGCTTGGCACAGATGACAGTGAGTGACCCTTGATGAGGGTTCAGGATCCTCTTATGTTGCTAGGCCCCTGCCACAGCTTTGAGAAGTCATACACATTCTAACCTCTAACCCCGCTGACTCTGCGAGAGGATGTAATCAACCAATGCAAACAGCTAAAAACAAACAAAACAAAGACAAATTACAACTCTTTGAATCTGTTTGAATAAACACATTCGACGATGCAAAGAAAAATGTGAACATTTTCTATAAATGATGCCAAAACATCTTGGAAATGCAACTAACATGGTGCACATTAACAGGCCATAGAATATCTATATAATCCCCCTTGATTTACAGTCTGTTCTAGCTTAATGCTGCAGTATATTGTATCTGGGTATCAAGTAGCTTGTCACGCTGCTGTATACTCGTATTGCAACACAGTCACGTCAAATGTACCCAGGTGCAGACCGACAAGGCATGTGACCATTGGAATGACATAATGTTTAGATTTGAGGGGGGATTATCACTGCTCTCCTATGGAATGCATAACATGTCTGAGTGGGGACATGACGGAGCGAATGGAAAGGGGGCAAGAGCCAGACAATGTGCTGACGGTGAAATTCCCTCTCACCCAGCGATCTCAAAAATGCGAGGCCTGCCGAGAGACTCTCTCTCTCTACTCTACGACATCCTTCTGCTCCCGTAGCTCCAAGAAACTTTAGAATGATGGGAAAAATAGCAGCTCCGCTATGCTCTCGATTCTGGGGCTCTACAGTGCAAATACATAACCTTTTCTTCGTTATTGGTCATGAGAACGGATTTTTGCAAAACAAAATGTGGCATCTCATGCAATCTTAACCCCAATAAAAAGGTGAATACTTTACTTTTTACCTCAATCAATGTTGGCTCCACTGTTAAATAACATAACACAGTGCATAGAGCTCAGACAAAAAAAAGTCCAGATAAATGCATTTCAAATTAATTGTGCCACAAGACATTGTGTACATTTAAAGGGGTTTTTACAGTTGTACTCCTTACTTCCCTGCAAGCCTGACACACGGTAAGGAATACAGCTCTTTCTTGGTTAGAGAGATGCTGCCCCCCTGTGGAAGAAAGTCTCATTACAGTATTGTGAACGTGTCGGGACCCGACAGACATTAAATCTGTATGGCGAATCCATGCAGCAGCAATGATTTAACGGTCGAGCCAACGTACATTCCTCTACTTGTCACCATAACGTCTGTGCAGATAGAGAAAGCTATGCATCAGCCCACAAACCAAAGCCATAATAACAGTTGAGAGAAAGTGCTCAGAATACAGGCTTTATACTGTAAGGCACCCCTGGGGCTGCTCATATTTCCAACCATGGTGAATTGGAGATTTATGCAGTAGTCATAACAAAGCATGAACAACACACTGACAACATCATAAAAGGGCTGGGGCTTGTGATCATTTGTTGTCCAGACATGCTGTCCGGTCTTCGATGGATGGTTTGATACAACAGTGGCTCTATCCAAATATAGTCTGTGCTCTGGTTTATCCAATCACGGCCCAGCGCAAGGTCACGGCTACCTACTGTCACGAGAAAACAAGCACAATGGGGAGAAAATGTCTCCCCTGGCAACGCAGAGCTGACAATGACAAGTCATTTAGAATTCTTTCAGACAACTCTGAACCCACGAGGAAAGGAAACCCTACTCCGCTTTTTTGGCCAGAGTGATTAGGTGGAGTGTGTACTTAAAAACTCATCAGTGTATCCACAAGGGTAAAGCTTTCAGTGAGTGTTGGAGGATATTTCATACTAAATTTAGAAAGAAAACGATGTGCCATAAATCAAGTTGTGTTCGTGACACATGGGATGGAACCCAGCGATAACGTAGCAGCCCAGGGGGGATGTATAGGGTCGTCTAGCAGAGCCTGTGAACAGACAGGCTTTAAGTTAAAGTACTGCACCAACAGCAAAAAACAATTCCCTTATTGAGAAGAAAAAACGCACAGAAGGCAAGTTTCATTTACTTTTTTTTTTTTTATATCCATCCACAGACCTAAGCGTCGCTAAAACCACATTTTCACTCAGTTCACAAACTGTTGACCGCTTGAACTAAGAGTTTTTATACAAATACTAAAGAGTCATTCGTTATAGGGAAGTACATTATTTATGAAGCCTTTGGTTGGGCCACTAAAGTGCATTTACAGATCAGCAACAGGTTTGTGTGGCCAGTATGGGTGTTTCTCCTTGTCCAGCTTTGTCTCTGGGAAAGTTTCGTTCAGGTCTTCGATGGTCATCTGGTCGAAGGGAATCATGCTGTTGAATTTGCCCAGCTGGGGATAGGAAAATTGTGGATCAACACAAAGAGGGTATAAGGTATTTGATGCATTATCTGAGGCAAATGTTTTTTTTAAATTAAATTGTAAAGAGATACTAGTATGTAAGAAAGAGTATGAGCTAAGCGGTGTATGTAAGGGAACACATTCCATCTAGTCTCTAAGTTGCATTGGCTGGAATCAGGGAACAATATCAGATTACATTCATTCTCTTAACTAATTCAAATGGCACATTGTAATACAACTTGATCCATTGTTTCTGTCCTCATTTGTTTTTCTATAGTTCAAACACAATATGTTTTCCACCAAAGTTTGGACTTTTTTGGACTGCGTTTTAAAACAATTCCCACCTGTGTCTCATACTGGGCGATGCGAGCTTTGGATGCCTCGATGTAGGCAGCTGCTGATGTGCTCTAAGAAACAAGAAGGAAAAGGCAACTTTAAAGCTTAAAAAAAACATTAAAAGTGCAATTTGTAGGTATATTACGATAGTACTCGAAAAATATGCATCCTTTGCCACCGCAGTTAGTTCCATATGACACTGCTTTCCACTCTTCCACTTAACGTTTACCTTAAGTCTTTAACTACCTCGGCCCTCTGGGTTTAGAAATGCCATTTCTAGCTCGATGCAAGGACCGTGACAGAAAACACTACACAAAATCTCTGATATGAAAGTCCAAGGCAGCTCAAGGAACCGTTTTAACGGTACGAGGCCTTCAAGAATATAGGATACGTTTCAGTAACTGGTTTGTTTACATTTCAGTTTATGATGGGATGGGACCATCAGTACCATCAGATTACAGTGTAGTTCCATAGTCACATGACTAGTAGTCTGGGCACAGTACTCACCGCTTCTGCTTCCTGGGTATTGATAAGAGCTGTCTGAGTGTCTACAGGCTCAGGAACATTCAGAGCGCTGAACTGAGGGGAGAACGATGAGGAAAGAACAATATCCATTTAGGCCATTTACGAGTATTTTGGAGTCAATAACGATTGCCCACGCGACATGACGTATGTCGTTTCATGCTGTGACGTGGCTGGCCTAGATAGACAGTTTTTGGTAAAGTTAAAAAACCCTCTGAACATAGCAAAGGTGCAGTTCTCAAAAAACTAGCTCAGTTGCAAAGAGGCAGGTGTAGGGGGCGTCCCTGCTCATTGCTTCTGCTTGGCAAGTTTGTTTTTTTCTTAAAAAAACCCCCAAAACAAAACAAACAGAAATAGCAACCGGAGTGGGTCTTAATGTGTTAAACCTGATACTCGTTTATCAGTTTTGTCTTGTTTTAACACCGCCTACAGATGTAGTGCTAATTAAAAAGCTAATAATTAACTACGATTTCAAATATGGCTGCGTGCCAACTGACCGCTATTTATTTCCTGTTCGACATAACTCTCTGAGCTAAGTTGCCCCCCCAGGCGAATACATATCGGAGTTCTGTGATTTCTGGGATAATGATGGTTGACAGGAGGATGTACCATATCTCCCAACTTAACAAGGCTGTTTCAGTAAGTGTGGCATTCAACTCAATTTTGAATCTCAGAAAATGTCATTTATAGTCTCACCTTCTTCTCAAACTCGTCCACCATGCCTGCTTTAGCTACAGCTGATCTGTAGTAGCTCCAGTCAATGGCAACAGGTTTCTCTGGCAAGGATGCTAGCCTGTAGACACATATCAGATAGTTACACACAGCGGTGGCTCCCAAACGTTTTCCAAACCAAGGCACCCGTTCATAGTCAGTCTTGTTTTTCACGGCACGCCCTCCAAAAAAGGTTTTACACATGCAACACTTTAAGATAGAAATGACACCACGAATATCTTATAAGAATGTATTTTAATGAACTGGCATCAATATGAAGTGAAAACTTCTTAAAATGAGACATTATTCTCCACCACACAGCTGATACGAAAAAAATAGATGTCAATCAACTTTGTTGCTGTGTGTGCATATTTACAGATCAATGTTTAACTTACAATAATGTTTTGCCAAGCTATTAGATTTTTTTTTTTGTTGCTTTGCTCAAAACGTAAAATATGCCTACTTTTTAGGTTAATAAGATAAACAAAGAACAAAAACAACTCCATATATGGAGCTAGCAGGCATTTTAATGGGACGTGTGAGCCTGCTGTTGAGAGCAGTCTCTTGATGCGGGGAGAGATGGAAGGTGCCTTGTCTTGCTTTTCACGTATGTCAGGGATGAGAAAGCCAGCTCACACAAGGACGATGCTGGGAACAGCAATAGCACACTCATTGTGCAGTTTGCCAGAAATAGATATTCGTGTCCCACAAGCAGCCAAAACTTGCCTGACGACATTTCTCCAAACTTCAATTTCAAAGTGCGATCTATTTTCAGCTCTGCAAGTTCTTCCTGGGCTTTGATTGTCAACGTCTTTCCTGATTCTGATGCTTGGGAGTTTAAAGGATCGCGGATCCAGTCATAGTCTTCATCCTTCAGAGCGGGGAAATAACACTTGAACCTTTTGTTGAGTGTTTTCAGATGCGCGACTATCCCTTTGAATAGGGATGCTGTCTTGCAAGTGGGATTCCTCTGCTATCAAGGGGAACATGTCAAGGTTCTTGCTACAGCTTGAGTTGGAACTGGAAGCTGTTAAGTTTGTCTGTGCGTGCAATTGCTAATCTGCACATCTGGGTTTTGCTCTTTTACCTTAGTTATTCTTTGCCGAAGAAAGAATTCTCCACAATAGACACCTCATCAATGTATCTCACATTGGCAACGAGTTGGCAGTGTCCGCTGATGTCAGTGGAATCATCAATTTGTAGTGAAAATCTAGCACCTTTCTGTAATTTTTCCACTTAGTCCTGTTTTGATGTCAGCGGACATGTCGTCAAGGGAATGTTTTATAGTGGTGTCAGATAACAGGATTTTACCAACCCCCTTAGTAGCGTCTGTCCCCATCATTAGTCCCGCAATGTGCTTGCAAGTTGGGAGGATAAGCGATTCAGCAACGGTACAGGGCTTCTCCGTTGTTTGCTATAAGCTCAGCCAAACAAATCTGTCCGTCACTACTTCTGACTCGAGTCTGCTGAGCCAACTGTCATCTGAATGATGTCACGTGCGTGAAAGTGTTGCGTTACTCTGACAACCGGAAAACTTCATCATCTCACGAATCCTAACATGAACGATTTCGATGTTTATTGCTTATTTCTTCTGTTTTGATATTGACATGTTTCAAATGTAATATAAAATGTAGTTCAAATGTAGCCTATTTTTAAGTGATAAAACTCTATTAGATAGACAATTAAATATGGAAATGAACAGATCTTGCGGCATCCCTGGCCAGTCGTTACAGCACCCACTTTGGGAACCACTGATATATAGCCTAACTAACGGCCATGGTCACTGATACCAAGGAGTTCAAAGCACATGATATCTGATGAAAATGTATCTGGTGTAAGCAAATTACTTGGCAGCGATGGCATCACTGCGTGTCTTCAAGTTGTTGAACATGGTCCTCTGGTTGGGTGGCACCCTCTCTGCAAAAGCCACCCAGTCAATGGCCTTCAATGCAGCACGTCGCCCAGCCATCTTTCAGTGTGCGTCTGCCGAAAGTGAAAGAAGCATTTAAGATTGGCATTTTAATGGTTCCGTCTTTAGATCTACTATACTTAAAGGCCTTGCTTTTGCAGAAACGACTTCTGTATGGAGACAACGTACAAGGATGCACACGGGGAGAGATGGGGAAACCGGTGCACGTAAGGAGGGGTAACTTTCTCCGTAGTAGCTTTAGACATGGAAGCTCTTCTAACCTCATTATGTGAACGGTCTGCTTTTTCAACTTTTACACAATTAATCAATTAGCTATCCTGCTAACACTAACTCAGCATTAGAGCCATAGCTAGTTAGCTTAGCATTCACAGCTAGCAAGGTCAGAACATAATTAAGCGGGGATATAACGTTAAACTAGCGTGTCAATAAATGTCATTTCTAAACAATTTGGAAGTATAAGACTACGTTTCCTGCCAATGTCATATCACAATATCACATTAAATAATTAGCAAGTGTTTGATGTGTTGATAAGATGGCGTGTAGTCAAACTGACGTACTGACGTGAGGTTTTTGTACTTTTTTTACTTTTGTGAAAATGTACTTTGTTCTTTTAATTAAATGTCAACATAAGAATACAATTCACGCAGGGTACAATGATATTACACTCTATAAAATCCATTAACGTACCGTGTATTTGCAGCGGTCTGTGTTTGTGGCTGGCCGGAAACGGAAATGGGCAGGATGAACCGTGTGTGCAAGAAAATGCTGCCCCCTCCTGGTAAAGTAAAGTGAAACAAGATCCCTGTCACTGCTCCTGTCTGGAGGAAGAGTCTGCCAGGATCAAACGATTGCAAGCATGGAGAGCACAGCAATATCTAATGACACGAAATTAAAAGTCTTGGCATCTGCTTTTCTTATATAGTCATCAAACAAGAAATTAACATTTCCCAAGCATTTAAGATATAGAAGGGCTATACACAACATAATCACACCAGATGGCAAATTTAATTAATTAATGGTTAAAATGAATGCAATGAATGAATGAATGAATGAATGGATTAATACACTGAGTTTCAGTATGGGCTATGGTCAATTTTGCACAATATTCCTTTGGGTCCATAAGTTGATATTTCTGAGGAAAATATCTTAACTTATCTTATCATTGGCCATTTGGGTCTGGTCATCCCTTAACATTAATATTAAATTACCACTGAGGCTGTCCAGTGTGTCTCTGGTATCTGGCTTCATGAGGTAGCTGTCATGCCCCTCTTAAATAATGTAATCCATCTGTTATTTCCCAATATGTGGGTGTAACCCATAGCATAACAAATACCAGAGGTGGCCTGTGAAATCCAAAAGTGATCCTGGTTACTACTTACCAAACTACTACTGACAATGAACCCCTAAGACCCTTTCTGAGCAAGATAATAGGTAGCAGAAGAATGTCTGCCAGAAGTAATGAACAAGTCACCAAATCACAAAGGTAAAGTGTGCAATGACTATGCCTGCCTTTAAGACACATGGTGAATAACCTCTCTTTACACAGTGGGACTGTCAAAAGTAAACATACAGTATTATTAAATGAACCTGATTTTTAGTATTCTGATAAATAGATCCACATATTTATAGCCATATTTTGTCCTTTTTATACAATCTTAACATTATTTACCACAGAATGCTGCCTTTCTTACCTTTGCACACTGAAAATCTAAAATATGGCATCACATCTATGGCACCATTCTGTTATTGTCATTTATTGTGTATCTATCGCTTATCTGTGTCACGGTTTCATCTGTTTTGTCATAAGTTCATCTTTTCCTCTGTTCCTTGTTATCCTTCCATCCCTAGTGTGTGTAGTCTTGTGTTCTCCCATCTTGATTGCTCTGTGTGTGTCTCTCTTTGTGTCTCTCTCTGTGTGTGGTTGTCATTTCAGACCCTGTGTGTTTCCCTTGCCCTCTCTGTCTCCCTCTCTCTAGTCTCTCTGTGTTCCCTAGTCGTTCTCTGTCACCCTCCAGGTCCTGTGTTCCCTTGTTTGTCCAGCGGATGTCCTCAGTGTGTGCCCCACATGCAACCTAGTGTCTTCTCCGCTCAGCTGTGTCTCGTCTAGTCAGTACCCCAGTGTACAGTGTAGGTTGTCTTCCCCAGTAGTAAAATCCCTGTGAGTTAGTGTTACCCGTATGCAGGGTTGCCAATTTTGGTCAGCTAGCTGGAGTGAGATTTTCAATTTGAGACAGCGGGGGCCAGGCAGATCATCTGCTAGCCACCAGCCTGCTAGCTTTGGGCCTGCTAGCCGCCAGCCTGTTTTCCGGCCTGAACATTCCCCTAAGGCACCCTGGACAGTTCACCACCAGCCTGCACATCAGTCAATTAGACTTGGGTTTGTGAGTGTGCAACCTGCCTATCCTGAGCTGGCTAGCCTGCTACCTGCCTGTCCTGTTCCTGCCCCTGAAGACCCCCTGCAGTCTCTTTTCTATGGGTCTTGCCTTGCCACTGTCTCCAGGTACCCTAGTAGTAAAGCCTCCAGGATAAAGCGTCTGAATAATTCCCGAGGACTGTCTGCTTTCTCTGCTGCCCAGCGTCCCCGCTGCCCTGCTTGCCTTTTGCCTGGCATGACTTTGGAGTGACACATTTACTTTGTAAATGAAGAGCCAGACTTCTTTAAGCTCCTCCCTGCCATCTGGAAGCGGGATCCTGAATTTGCCCAATTGGTTGCATTTAACAGGTGGAAGTTGTATGCCAACACTTCTCCTCCTCCTGTTCCTCCTGAGTCGTCTCTCCAGCCTGCCCTGCGACACTCAGCCTGTTCATATTCTAGAGCCGTTGGCCATCCCTGCCGACTCTCAGCCGATTCCCGAGCCGTTGGCCGCCTTTGCCAAAACTCAGCCAGTTCCTGTGCTGCAGCAGTCTCCTGTTCTCGCATGTGAGTCCGCTGTCCCAACAGCATGTTTGTCCACTGTCCCAACAGCATGTGAGTCACAATCTCAACAAAATGTCCCCATGTGACATTTGTCCCACATTAACGCTATTTGCTCACAGAAAGCAAAGAAAAGAAGGAAATTCCATATCGCTAAGCCATTTATGGTTCTTGTTTAACAAGTAATGTATTTTTTCCTGTCCAATTATGTGAAAATGGAATAAAATATGTTAATGGTTATTTGTAGAATCTAAGACAGTTAGCCTTTCCAAACAGCCATTTGGTGTTTGAGTTATTGGGCCAGGCAGTTGGTTGAATGCGTTTTGAAACCAATCCCCTGGGAGAAAATCGAATCTAATTTAGAATTTAAACAAATAACTGTCTACCTATTCAACTAACGAGTAACTAATAGCCACCACTCTACACATGATGTTCTGTGAGCTAAGTTACCATGACTTTTAAGTCACGAGTTCCCACTAAGCCCCACCAGGACCCTCCGAGCGACTGGATAAGCAGGCTGCGATAAGATCAACACAGAGAAAGGCAGCTAGTCTTCATGGCAAGAACAGAATGTGCCAAAACAAGAAGAGCAAAAGAAAAAGAGGAAGAAAGGAAAGCAGAAAGGTAAAACATTTTTTACACGACAGCAAATTCTGGACTTTCCATTAAGGCATGGCGGTCTGGGCATGCATTTGTAGGCTAATTCCTAATATTTGTTTTGCGTAATTGTCCTGTTTTTATTGCGGTCATCGTGCAGGTGCAATCCTGCGCTGTTCCCATGGAGACAAAAGCGCCTGAGGATAGATGGGATTATTCTGCGGTTTACCGTCGCGGCGCAGAATAAAACGGCGTGTTGTTCTCAATCTCGACGTATAACGTAATAAACATTGTTTATTTCAAATATGAAGTGAAAGTCTATAGGCTAGGCTGTTGCAAAAAGGGGGGGGGGGGGTTGACATGTTGGCCCAGATCCTTGACGGTGTTTTGTCGGTGCGCAGCGCTCCGCCAGTTTGTTGGTATTGGAAGTTGGAAACGAGAGACGCGTTTTGAATCCGCCCCAATTTTCTGAATTTGATGGGACAGCGCTTTTCAGTCGGCTGACGCAACACGATGCTCTTTCTCTATGGCATAGCACACGGTTTCAGGAGAATAGGCGACTCAAGGTAATTATGTGGTTTTTGCTCATAGAGGCTGTGAACCTGTTGATGTTGGTTATTGCAGATAGTAACTAAAGGGATTCAGCCCTCCTCCTCTGTAATAACCCTGCTTGTTTCTTTCACCTGCTGTTGCTTCAATGGACTGTCACGGTGTAAGCGGGCATTCATTATCAATACTGTGAAATATCATCTCATGGGATTAACAAAACTGACGTTGGCCTTTCTTTTGCACTAGGGATTGTTGATTTATGAGAAACATTTTAGTCTACTCTGAAATGTTGCCTCACCATACGCATTTTTATTTTAACTTATTGTCTTTGTGTCTAACCTACATAACTGCCTAGGCTTACACCATCCCGTGATGCTGATTTATGTCCTACCTGTTAAAACAAAACCAACAACACAGAACAGCTGTTTTTTTAATTATCTTCCCACAAGTAACCTGCTCTCTGATCCTCAGCAAAGGAAGCAGGACTAACAGACGCACCCGGCAGAATGTCTGAAGGGGTGGACGGCCAGGGCCACGGCCACACACCAGCTCCAAGGAACAGGCGCATCCACGGGGCCGGTGATCTCCACCGGAGGGGCAGCAGGGAGGACACCGAGGGTCCCGAGGAAGTGGAGCGTACTCCAGAACCAGGACCAGAGCACGGCGATTCAGAGGAGCAAGAAGGGGAGCAGGAACAGGCCTCCCATGCCGTTGCCCCCGGCGCTGACGCTGGGCAGGTGGCGGGCCTTGCCGGGCAAAGCCAGCCGTCGGCACCTGACGGAGGTTGGGGCTGGATAGTACTGGTAGCCACCATCTTGGTTCTGGCGCTAACGCTGGCCTTCCCTTCATGCATTGGTATTTTCTACACAGACCTGCAGACAGAGTTCAACACCAGCAACACGGAGACCTCCTGGGTGCCGGCCATCATGGTCGCAGTGCTGCATGCTGGGGGTAGGTCCATTCCCCGCTGATCCACCTTCCTCTCACAACACTGCGTAGAATCAAAGCTGCTAACTGAGATAAACGTACACACCAAACAAGTGTGTGTAAATATAAACTTAAATGTGGGAATGTATGTGTGTGTACTTGAGTGTGTGTGTGTATGTATGTGTGTGTGTTTTGTAGGTGTATGTGTGTGTATAAGAGCGTGATATGGTAGGTTTAGAAATACTTGTTTCCTTAACTTTTATGACGATACATCCTTCCTGTTCTGCTTTTCACTCCCTCTGAACTCAAACAAACGCACACACACACACACACACACAGAGGAGGGTGTTTCTCCGTCATTTACAGAAAGCGTGTGTGGGAGTGAATGTTTCTGGAAACATAGACTGTTACTGTCCTCACTGCCTTCCTGCCACACACACACCAGACAGCCAGGAGGCCATTGTTCTCCTGCAGGACTTTATCTGTCAAATCTTAATCAAAGGGGGAAAATGCAATTACTTAAGTCGTTAGATGATTTTATGGCTGGATCCGCATATAGCTTCTGGGTGGAGAGGCTGGCCCTGGGACCGTCTCTGTGCTGAGATTAGCAGAGCGATAGAGTTTACCCAGGTCAAGTTCTTAGAATCCGGACCTGCCTGTACCGGCTGTGTAATGATTTCAGGCTGAAAAGACTTGGTGGTCCAGCTGAGTGCTGGCCATGTGACCCCAGCAGACATAATCAGAGCAAATGATGATAGCCCAGAGATTCAAGCCATTATATGCACATCAAAGGACTAAGAGGCCCTAAGCTGAACGCTACGTCCATTTCTGTTAGTCTGATAAATAATCCATTTTACTTCAGTCAGGTTTAGAGAGCAAGGAAATGGATTTTTGTAATTCAACTTCACAGCTTATTTTCCATATTTTGGCAAAAGTCCACAGATATGAATCAGTGGTTTTGTGTTTCTGAGAATCCATTAGGGATGAATGGAATATAATTTTGCGCTGTTTTGTGTAATTATTGTTCAGTTTTATAATAAACAATGCGCTAATGCAAATAAGGTTTGTTTGTTATGCTAATAGGTATATTGTTTCTGTTTTGTTAGCTTTGTGTCAGTGAATGTGGTCTATGGATCTGTATTTGCTAACAGTATGTTTGAATCTTTTTCTGTCTAGGTCCATTATGCAGTGTGTTAGTGGAGCGCTTTGGTTGCCGGGTAACGGTGATGGTGGGTGGGGTCCTGAGTGGATTGGGCATGGCAGTCAGTGCCTTGGCCAGGACCATCAATGAGCTTTACATCACTGGCGTCATCACAGGTCAGGGGTTATACACATCCGCGAACCCACATTTCCTGTCCTGTCGTACATTCTGAAGAGTCATCACATCCTCTGTCCTCTCTTCCTCAGGGCTGGGATTCTGCCTTTCTTTCCAGCCGTCGGTGACTATGATGGGTCACTACTTTGTGCGTCGCCGTGCCTTTGCTAACGCCTTGTCCTCTACTGGCACGGCTCTGGGCCTCAGCACCTTGCCTTTGATTTCCAACTTCCTGCTCAGTGAGTTTGGATGGCGCGGCAGCTTCCTGGTGCTAGGTGGGGTGCTGTTAAACTGCTGTGTATGTGGGGCAGTGATGAGGCCACTGGGCCCCGGATCAGGACCAAGCAGACCCAAGACTCCCCAGGGTCCTAGTAAACCAAACAATCTACTTGCGCAGCAGGAAAGAGAAGGGCTGAAGAAGCGCCTAAGTACTGTTCTCTTTGGTTTTGTAACCTTCCTGCGCAGACATATGGCCTTTGATCTACTGGTCAGCAACGCTCGCTACCGTGCCTACACTTTCGGGGTGACGTGGATGATGTTGGGGTTCGTGGTGCCACTGGTCTATCTAGTGCCTTATGCTACTGATCACGGTATGGAGCAGGACCGCGCCGCCCTGCTCATGTCCATCCTGGGCCTGGTCAACATCGCCGTTCGGCCCGTGGCCGCGCTGCTCTTCAGCCTGCCGCGTTTCAGGGGCACCGGCTATTTTGTTTACATGTTCGCCGCCGCCGTGCTCATCAATGGTTTGAGTAACGCCATCTGCGGGGCAGCGGCGTCTTTCAGAGTGCTGCTGCTGTACGTGGTGATCTTCGGCGTGTCCATGAGCGTGATCGGCTCGCTGCTGTTTACCGTGCTGATGGAGACGGTGGAGATGAACCGCTTCCCCTCAGCCCTCGGGCTCATCAGCATGCTGGAGAGTGGAACACTGCTTATTGGGCCACCGCTAGCAGGTACAGTCACACACACACACACACACTGTATCACCATCATGTAAACTACGGTATCATGTATCCTGCCATCGTCTGCATAAACATTTAAGAGCTATTTACTGTTTTGGCTACATCTCAGCTATTAAAAATGTATGCGCAAACACAGCTGTTATGCACAGTGTGGCAGGCCTGTCTCTGCTGCAAAACCATACTGTGATTTATCACTTTTATGCAAAATATTAGTAAATAAAAATGTCTTCCTTTCTATGAGAAGAGCATTTTAATTCTATTAATTCTTCTTTAACAAAAGTTAGCAAATAGCAAATGGTTTAAAATAGGCTTTAAAAGAAAATAAATATATATATGCAAATTTAATCTACTTTGAATACTACTGTATGTTCTGTGCTACTTTATGCAAAGCATGTTGTGTCTCTAGTTCTTACAGATGTACAGTGTATTCTATTATTCCGGGCTTCATGCTTATCAGTCCACAGTACAGAATGTTCCAACTGCAATGGTGTGCTTGGTACGTTTTTCAGAATTAGAGCGAGAGTTGAGGCAGGCTGGGCTGGGTCTGGTTAGGAAGGGTCAAACGGCGCTTGGCCAGCTGGATGAGTCAGCCGTACCTGTTTAAAGCCCGGCACCGCGGTCAGGGGGAGTGAACCTCCCGAGGGAACAGCATGTTAAACGCTTAAGGGGTTGGCTCGGGTTTCCACTATGGTTGTAAACCAAATGTTTTTCCCGCTGCACCTGTCAAGACCGCACGTAGTAGCGTAGCGCTCGAGCGGAGGTCTTTCTGTCGCGGTAAAACGACGCCCGTCTGGTCGCCACGGCGCGACAACAACACCGCGTCTTCCTAAGTCTCTCTTCTTGTGTTTCTCAGGTATGCTGGTGGACAGCACGGGCCAGTATTCCTATGTCTTCTACGCCTGCAGTGCGTCTGTATCCTCCTCCGGCCTATTTATAATGGGGTACTTCTACTACCTTGACAATAGGAGAGGTGGAGAGAAGGGGGAGAAGACGAAGAAACCATCATGTTTCTATCAGAAACCCGCCATGATCCTGGTCCCCGAGTGCGAGCATAGCCATGTCTCCTTACAAGAGAGAAAAGCAAACGACGCAGTTAACGTCACCAATGTGTGATATGAATTCACACGGTCTTAGACAGGCACACTTTTGTATAGTGTTTACTGAGCGAGTGCACGTCATCCTCGGCACATACATTTTTCGTTTGTTCGTTAAGGCACACACAATAACGCTGGATGAACTTTATTAATCCCTGTGGGGAAATCAGGTTATTGCAACAGCAGAAATAGAATAGAGTGAAGGAGGAATAACATATAAATAGTAATAATTAAGATTATCACCGGTAGTATATTGTGTGGCACTATTTATCAGTTGTATTTGAATAGGTCGTGAAGATCCAAATTCAAAGACTGCTGAATGTATTTGTTTAATGCTTTCATTGTTCTACTTGTTTCAAACTGAGATCTTAGTATGTCTCCTGAATGTATTGAAGTCAATAGATAATACACAAGAATATGGAATTTTTATTAACTATTTTGTAATGAATGAATTACTGGAAATATGACATTTTAGTTTATTTTTCTAATATAGTTTTTAATGGTCAATGATGACGTGGAGCCCCAAAGTGTTTCAAACTAATCAACTGAATTGAATAGTATATTAGTACAATCAAATGAAATGAATGTGACATTCTTGTGCTGTGAATGTATTCCTTGTTTTTGATTAAGGGCAATTCCAGTGTTATGGATGTGACATTTGGACTGAAAATTACAAACATATAGCCTTATATGAACAACTACTGTAATGAAATTGAATCTGGAAACGCATATTATCATAGCATTCAGTTATTGGAGTAATGACACCATAGAGTCGACCGTTTGGGACTAATCTACGTCATGAATTTCATATTTAAAAAAAGGGCTCCTGCCCTCCTGCCTCACACATCCGTGTAAAAACGTCAAAAATGTGTGTATGGTGAGTTGATTTTAGTTCAAAAGTATAATGCAAAAACAATAGATTCATGACCCCAAAAAAGTAATGAAACTAGAAAATAACTTATTGTTTTGCATGCATTTTTGTATCTTTTTTTCTTTTTTCTTGCTTTTCTTGCAGAAGCAAGCCGCCAGGTAATGTTTCATGAAAACTATTACCGTATTTGACAGAAGTCAAATACGGTAATAGTTTTCATGAAACATTTGACAGAAGTCAAATACGGTAATAGTTTTCATGAAACATTACCTGGCAGCTTGCACTGTCATCCATGTTGCTCCCACGGAACAAGGTGAGAGCTGATGACTTGCCTTCACACCATGGGTGACAAACATTTGAGGAACTGTCATTCCAAGTCTTGATTGACCAATAAAAGTGTGGTATATGCCCTGATGTTAGAGCCCACCCACAAATAAATCCCCCCAAAAATCTAAAAGCAAAAACAAAAAAACAGCATATGTGTGCAAACACGTTTTTATTTATTTTACTTGCAAATTGATTTTTTTTGTTTCATTACTTTTTTTTGTTTGTTATTAATCTACTCTTTTTGCATTATACCTTTGAACCTCCATAGCTTTATGGACATGATGGTGACTGAAATATACATCAGCTGGCAACACTGTTGTGTATTTTTTGACCACTACTGTAAACTGATTGTATAAAAATATGTAATTTAATTTGTTGATGTTGAGGTTGACCTTTGCTTGGAATTGCCCTTAATTCACTCCTGTTTGACTTTTGAGATACTTCATGTAATTCCAAGTGAACCAATGTAGCCTTATGTATAAATGTTGCTCATTTTTGTATTAGGACCTAATTTATTTCTAAACATGTTCAATATTTTATATATGGAATATATGATTCATGGTATACTAAAAACTTTTTTATGGAAGTAAATTGATGACGTCTGTCTATGTCAATATACAGTATGTGGTTCTTAGACACTACTTGAAGTGCTGTGGTACTGATTTCGTTTTCTAACTGTGCCATCTTGTGGTTCTTCTTCTTCTTTCGTGTAACGTCAGAGGTCCAACTCAGTGTTGTGTAGCCATTCCCGCGTGGTTATTATGATGGAGTCCATACCAACAGAAGGAGCAACACAGCCCTTTGAAAATGAATACATTTGCTTTGATCGTTAATTAAAAGTAATATTACGTAATAAAAAGCAATCATCACATAAAAATGACACCTAGAACTTTACTGTCATGCTGTGTCATACTCTCAGTTGAGACACGCGTAATGCTTGAAATGTTTTGTACACAGGTACATGCATCTAATCTTTAAAACCCTATTATCTTGTTCATGACACCAACCAGTTTTTCAACCAACCAGAAGGTTACACGCCCGGTGTTGAAATGACCAACACAGCGAAGAGTTGGGCAGGTTTGGACAAACTGAAGCTTTCTTTACTCTATGTTAACTGCACGATACCTCAGACCAATGTTACCGCGGATTTCATCCTCACTACTAAAGGTTTTGTGGTCATCATCTCAGGCCTCTTCACGCTGAACAAGGCATGGAAGCCCTGCAACACAAACTGACCCCTGCGGTGTTGGTAAGTTAACTCGTACAGTCGGAGTTGGATGAGGACCAACGACGACATGAAGAACGATAATGTTGAATTTGGGTGGTGTTCACTGAGATCTGCCAATGAGTTTAATATAAGCTCAATGTTTTTGCATGCAACTTGTTTAACCTTGGACACCGGCACTGGGAGTAACCCTGATTGTGTTGGCATGGTTCATGTTTTGTACCACCTACCCATTAGCTCAGGTTTCCCATTTGAATGCCTTCACATGGTCTGTGACCTAAGCGAACAGTGAGTGAGCAGTGGACATTGGTTTTATATCACATTACTGTTATTACAATGAGTCCCAAGAGAATTATGGAACTGCAATCAAAACCGTAAAACACCGAAGGAATTAACACAGACTCTGAGATCCTGGCCTTTCCCTCTTTAGTGTTTGTTTAAGATGCGGTAAACGATACGGTTGAGCTCGACAGAGCTCGTAAAACATTGCGCAACGTCGCCGCCCATCTCCTTTTTACTTTTACTTACTTTAGCTGCGTGTCTATGAATCCTTCTCTACCCAGGTCGCTCCATGTCGACAACCCTCCGCATGTTCCCACACTGACAAGCAGCTATGTCCACGGTACCTCCTCCATCTCTCTGCTTCCCTTGACCGTAGGCCAGAGCCTGCAGACAGCGGCCCAGCGCTGGCCTGACCGTGAAGCCGTGGTCTTCCTGCAGGATGGCATCCGGAAAACATTTGCCCAGTTTCAGCAGGATGTGTGTGACAGATACTATACCTTCATTTTCTGCTTTGTAATGTATGTATGTAAATGTATGTAAACCAAATTATACAACTGATGACTGCTGAAACATGAACTGTTTAACATCACATGTAGTGTGATGCAATGAACATGAACATGGTCATGCTCTCTATGGACTTTAGAATAGACCTACATGCATGTACGTTAGATATTTAACTGAGAGAAGATAACAGAATGGAGGTGAATCTATTTGTGGAACAGTGATGTATTAAGTGTAAGTGCTGGTAAAACAAGAGGAGGCTCATTTATCTTGGATCGCGGCCCGCTATTAACCATGATTTATACTTTAAACAGATGATGGATGATTACCTAATACTTTGTACGTTTGTATTGGTGCAGGTTGACAAGGCAGCTGCAGGTCTCCTGGCTCTGGGTTTGAAGAGAGGTGACAGACTAGGAGTTTGGGGACCCAACACATACGAATGGATACTTTTCCAGTTCGCTTCAGCAAAGGCTGGCATCGTATTGGTCAGTTCAAGAGCTTTTACCATTTAGTTTGGGATAGAATTTTAAAATGACACATACAATTGTATACCTGTGTTTAGATTGGGCCAGCAGGGTGGCCCTGTACATAGAGAGACCGTCCTATAACTGGGGGTCCAGGGTTCAAGCCCCATGTCAGAAAGTATCGAGCTCCAGAGGTGCTGTTATGTAGCTGACCCTGCTCTCTAATTACATAATAATTGCATGTTTTCAGATATGTTACCATCATAATATTGTATTAGGCAGAAATTATTAGTTAAAAATTATTTGTTTTTATTCAATCTTTTTAATCTTTTAATAGGTTCTCCATTTAATCAATTGTTTCCCTGCAGGTGTCAGTGAACCCAGCCTATCAGCTGAAGGAACTGGAGTTCACCCTGAGGAAGGTATGTGTGGCCAGAGGTGTATCAGAGAGCATTTGTCTTGTTACATAAACATACTGTATATAACTGTTTCTGGTATGGAGAACTAAAACCACATAAATCTAAAAATGTCGTTTTCTCGTCAGATAATCCCAATGGTACACACAAGCATGTCAAAACATAATCTTAACCGTCAATCAACGTTGATTTCGTTCTTTAACCTTAAAGTCGACATTACTGATTTGGCTTCCAGGTCCAGTGTAAAGCGGTGGTCTGCCCTACCCGTTTTAAAACCCAGCAGTTCTGTGAGATGCTTCGGGAGATCTGTCCAGAGATAGACACAGCAGCATCAGGCATGATCACGAGCGCGAGGTTTGACAGAACAATTCATAAATATCATATATCTAAAATCTGTTTTGACAGTAAATGCTGTTTGATATTATAATGTAAGTGGGCGATAAAGCCTGCACAAAGGATGCTGTGTGTGATTGATGGGTTGTCGGATGCAATACAAGGATCCTGTCTGGGGTTAACTAGGCTACCAGACCTGCGCATGGTGATAGTGACGGACAGCAGACAGCCAGGGATGCTCCATGTAGAGGATGTGATGCAAGCAGGCGAGAGCCAACACCACAAGGAGCTGATGGAACTGCAGAGCAAGCTGTCCTTCGATGACCCCATCAACATTCAGTTCACATCAGTAATATCTCATTTCACCGGCACATATTATATCATTTAGGCTGACGTTTCAACCTAGCCTCCGTGCGTATTAAAATCCAGTATTGTTTGTCCCTTGTTCCAGGGCACCACAGGAAGTCCAAAGGGAGCCACTCTTTCCCACCACAATATCGTCAATAACGCCTATTTCCTGGGTCTCAGGATGGGTTACGGATGGAGGGTAGATGCATACTGTCTGTTTACCCAAAGAACATGCAAATCCAGCGATTTTTATTTTTTTTTGTAAACAATGGTGTTCTCTGTATCCCTCATCAGCCTTGGGTGCGAGTGTGCCTCCCCGTGCCCATGTACCACTGCTTCGGCTCCGTGCTGGGAGCAATGTGCATGGCGCTGCACGGCATCACGCTGGTCTTCCCCTCTGCTGGCTATGACGGCCGCGCCAACCTGGAGGCCATTCAGAATGAAAAGTACACCGCGCTTCGCCGCCACGCAAACGACTCGCAAACTGTTTGAACATCGCATGCTTTTTTTCATAGATCGCATATGCATATCCTTTTCTCCAAGGTGCAATTTCCTCTATGGCACGCCTACGATGTTCATCGACATGCTTGGCCAACCGGATTTCAACAAGTTTGACTTGTCGTCAGCCGAAGCTGGTGAGAGATCTGACGATTGAGACGCGATCGGTGTCTTGTATCGCCGAATGCTGGTGTTTTGGGGGGGATCTTCTTGACCTGTGTGATGTTGGGTTCTAGGAATCTCGGCAGGATCTCCGTGTCCTCCAGAGATCATGAAGAAACTGAGGACAGACATGAACGTGAAGGAGATGATGGTGAGCGGGCCATCTGTCCTTCCCAAAAATGTTCCCTTGATTCCTCGTCTTCTGCTATTAACATGGGAGCATCATGGAGAACATCTCTAATATGGATTCTGTAGAGTATGTGTACGTCACACACACCCTTGTTTTTTTAACAGATAGGATATGGGACCACAGAGAACAGCCCCGTGACGTTCCTCGGTTTCCCACTCGACGAAGAGGAGAGGAAGATGAAGTCTGTCGGCTGTGTCATGAACCACACTGAGGTACGACACCTGCTTCCCTTTGTTTGTGCCAACCTTCAATCTACATGTAGCCATCACATCACGTGACACCATGTTGTCTCTACTCGTCCTGACGACAGGCGAAGGTGGTGGACCCCTCTACCGGGGAGACCGTCCCTCTGGGGGTCTCGGGAGAGCTTCTGATCAGGGGCTATTGTGTCATGCTGGAGTACTGGGGTGATCCTGACAAAACAAGCGAGGTCATCTCCAGAGCACGCTGGTATAAGACTGGGTAAGATGGATGTTGGTACATAGATGGAACACATACTGAATGTATGTGGAAGAGAGGAAAAATATGGATGGAAACCTTGATTGTTATTTACCTCTGCACAGTGACATTGCCAGTCTGGACAGTTTGGGATACTGCTATATTGAGGGACGCATAAAAGACATGATCATCCGAGGAGGGGAGAACATCTACCCTGCTGAGATAGAGCAGTTTCTTCATACCCATCCCAAAGTACTGGAGGCACAGGTGAGACTTGTGACCACTAGAGGGCAGCACAGAATCTCATAAATCCTCTCCATTCAGTTGTTAGAAAAGATCAACCTCACAACTGAAGTCGTGTTTATTCTATGTCAGCAATTGGTAGAACTTCTTTATTAATGCATGCAAGATAGCATTCATGTGGATACCATATAGACCCTCATAAAGATCATTTCCTTATTCAGCAGTGGGAGTGGATTTACATTCTAGATGTTGTGCTTCTCTGCTTCTGTCTCCTAGGTGATTGGAGTGAAAGATGAGAGGCTGGGAGAGCAGGTGTGTGCCTGTATCAAGTTGAAGGACGGCCAAACCTCCAGTGTGGAAGAGATAAGAGCTTTCTGCAAGGGCCAGGTAAGAGGACATGGCAGGTGACAATGTTTTAGTCTCTCACTGCCAATTTAGATTAGATTAGATTAGATTAAACTTTATTGTCATTGCACAAGTACTGAGACAGCGAAATGCAGTTTAGCATCTAACGTGAGTGCAAAAGTAGTGCAAAGGGGTGAATAGAATAAATAGATAACAGAGAGGGTATGCTAGATATGTGCAGTATGAACAGTGGATATGAATATGAAAGATATATATATATAGGGGAGGGTTGGACCGGTGGGGTAAGGGGGTGGTCCTGGAACGGAGATTCCTGTACCGCCCCCCCTCGATGCGGTGGAGGGCAAACAGTCTGTGGCCGGGGGTGAGAGCTGTCCCCCACGATGCCGCGCATCCTCCGCAGGCACCGCTTGTGCTGGAGTACTGGTGATGCGTTGGGCAGTTTTCAAACACCCCCTTCTTGACAAGGGTTGAGGTTCCAAGAGAGGTCCTTGGAGATGTGGACACCCAGAAACTTAAAGCTGGCTCAACCTCCGTCCCATTGATAGGGATGGGGGTGTGTGTGCAGCCTTTGGTCTTTAGTGCAGCCTTTGGTCAAATCATAGCATTTCTGTATGTGAACCAACAAAACATTATTTATTTTTTTCTAGATTTCTCACTTCAAGATCCCACACTATGTGATGTTTGTAAATGGCTTTCCTCTGACAGTCTCTGGAAAGGTAGGCTATTCTACTCTAATGCATCTAAATAAACTATCAGGCTGACTTGGATTATGCGTAATGCTATCTAACCTTAAACTGAGAGGTATGTCATTTATTTTTTCTTTTAGATCCAGAAGAACAAATTGCGGGAGGCAATTGAGAAAGAACTGGGGCTGTAATTTTTGGAAGCTGATGGGCTTTGTCTGTGTGCACGTGTGTGCTTGCAAGCCGTATGAGTCCAGATAGGAGGAGGGACACACTGGGTTTACTAGAGCCGAACCAGGACTGTATCATGGTTTGACTGCATGAATGTCTCTCATACACTGTGAGAGCAAGGCACCGAATCCTCCAATGCCAATGACTCACTCCTAATAATGTTCTTAGATCTAGACCTTAGTGCAGCCTTTTATACAGTTGACCATCCCATTCTAATCAATCACCTCAAGGAATGTTTTGGTATTTGTGGCGAAGCCCTGGACTGGTTCTCCTCCTACTGATCCAATAGAACCTTCTCTGTCGCCATTGGTAACTCATCATATTCAGCTTTTATTTCCTGCGGGGTTCCACAGAGGCACCGATCTTTCTTTCTATCTATATGCTCTAGCTGGGCCACATCATACAGAGACACAAGTTCGTTGTTATGCAGATGACAAGCAGCTTTATCTCCCAATAAAACCTAATAATCAGAGCAGCCTAATCATACTCAACTCTCATACTCTAGTTTGAAGCTATCAAATGCTATCAAAACCTTTATCCCCTTACGTTAAACCCTTTGCCAAAACTCTTGGTGTCTTATTCGATTTGGTCTTGAAATTTGATGAACAGATAAATTTGGTTGCAAAATCTAGCTTCTACCCACTCTGAATGATCTTTTATTCTTTTTTGTTTCAATAAGATTTGTTTTCTGTCCTTCTGAGACCTGGAGAAAGTTATTGATGCCCTCATATCCTCCCGTCTTCACTACTAAGACTCACTATACTTGGTATCAGTCAGGCTTCTCTCTCTCACGTCTAGCTAGTACAGAACGCTGCAGCAAGGCTTCTGAGAGGGAACATATTACTCTTTTCCTCGTGTCGCTCCCTGTCACCTATAGAATCGAATGTTTGTTTGTTTACAAAACCTTAACTGGTCTTGTTCCTCCTGTACATTACTGAACGTCTGTCTCCATACCATCTATTAGGGTCTCTGATCTGGGGCTGTTCTCGTTCCACGATGTGAAACAAACTCAAAGGGTGATCAAGCTTTTGCAATAACAGCCCATGAAGCTGTGGAATCAACTTCCCCCTACTGTCCGATCTCTCCAATCCACTGAGATTTTAAATTAAAACACATTTTTACTCATTAGCATTTAAATGTCTGACCTTGTCTTATTTTTTGCCTTTGAATTTTTTGATTTTATATCTCTTCTGTCTGTCTTGTAAAGCAATTTAGATCAAACCCATTTTGTGTTTTGAAGCAGTATATAAATAAAGTTGACGTGACTTCAAGTTTTATATAAATCATAACTGTTGGGTGTACAGTGCACACCAAAAACACAATGTATTTATGTACATCCTCTCAAACTTTATTTAAACAAATTTGACAAACAACTCTACATCATAATATATCGCATCTGACCATTGCACAATTGTAAAACTTGTTAACGTTTCAACACATGCAATACAGAATCTTAAATAAATAGGACCTTAACGCCAAATGTCAGTATGTACAAATGTGGTAAGCAAAGTTACAATCCTTACAAACCTATATACACCAACTGTAGAACATACTGTAGCAACAGGCTCATGTAGTGCTAAAAATGACCTCCCATATTATCACATTACTAGAATTTAGGACAAAAATCTCCAAATTATGCTTCCAAAATGTGGAGAGTGTAACACTATTTAAGGGATTAACATGTGTGACAGGGAGCAATGGAAGAGCCAAATGGATTTAGACAGTTTGGGATGTAAAATTAATGCAACGTCAACAGCAAATCCACTAGAAAACCAAGAGGCACGTCAAACTAAGACAGCGTTCGCATAATTACATTTTGCAAACAACAAGTGCTGTATGACATGACGGCCATGGTGCACCATAACCTCACATACGATAGCCAAAGTTGATGGGCAGGACCTTTTGAGTTCAAAGCTTGGGTTAGCGTTAAGTGTTCTTTTGTGCGAGTTGGAGTTCGTCAGAGCCAATCCCCCCCCTGCTCACATTACTAATGAACAGTCGATACTGGTTACATATCAGAACGAGGTGAGTGAGCCTGTCACACAAGACAAAATAAGACCTCTAACTGCAACATTTAAAAAAAAAAAGGCAAAACTGCTCCCTGAAACTTCAATGGCCATCCATGGCGGAAAACACGCGACTAAAGCAAAACCTGCGACGACCAGTTTGTTTAAGCGTGGGTTTGACGCTTTCGTTAATTTGCGAGAACACGAAGACGGCTGATATTTCCAAGCCTCAACGCGAAGGCTCCTCCCGGCGTACGTGAACTACCACTGTTACTACAGCTACATGGCTTTGAAACATCAACATTCACTTCATTCAGTCATTCTTTCAGATAACGAGGTAGATCCTCTCATACCCCATTTCACATATGGACATGTGCAAGCAAACACGCAAACAAGCAAGAAATATTGCATTTTAAAGCATACGGAGAGATAAGTTATAAAGACTTTGAACATATCCCTTTATAAATACAATGCATTCGAAATAGAAATTAGTTTAACTGTGCAATTAAAGAGAAAGTATAAGAGAGGAAAGGTCAAGAGGAAGCTGTGGCCGACTAAGGGCCGTTTGTCGGGTAAAGCAGTATTCAGTTAAACAGTGGAACTCGATATAGTCACACCACTTCAGAGTCGAGGTTGACAGAGCAACAGGGTTGTATTCATACAAGCACAGTACAGTACAGCTTAGGCACATGCCTGTGTGCGGTAGGTACGCACACATACACTATTGCGCACCTATTCCTAGATGCTTTTAGAGCTGCAAAAAACAGAGGCATGTCAGTTGTGCAGTCAAGTCTCTCTCCCACGCGCCAAATTCAAAAACGCACACTCAGGTAAACTGGCAAACACACACACATCCCTCTCTCTCTCTCTCTCAAATACACACACACACACACACACGTACGCACACAATGTAATGGTCTTTCAAGTGTCCTCTCTGCTCTTTCTCTGGGGGTGGGTAGCTTAGACGCTGAGAGGCACCAAGCCGGATGGAGACACTGCTCTGGATGTTGTCATGGAAGTCAAGGAGCTGGGGTCCAGTCCGTTCACAGTCCTGCAGGAGCCCACAGACAGACACAGACACAGAAGAAGGAAACAGACCGCACGAACACAGAAATACACATAAAACAGAGGTCAGTCCATTGTAAGAAAGATGAATATTCTCTCCACACTTAGAGAGTTAGTAGTGTGCCACGTTACCAAGTCCCACAGGAAGACAAGAAGCAAGATGATAAAGTGCGGTTGAACTCGCTATAGACTTACGTTTTGTCAAAGTAAGTGGTATGTAGCGAGTGGGAGAACTTGGTGGCACTGCTGTTGATGAGTGTGCCGTTGGCTGTGGAGTAATTCTTTCTTGCTGCCTGGTCCTTGGCAAAGTTCCTGCAGGCTGCTAATTTAGACTCCAAGGCCTAGACAAAACAGGAAACATTATGAGTATTTAGCCTCATCAGATATACAGTGCGGCTCCGCGCACACCAGCCTGCTCATAATTCTAAAGCACTTCATGGGAGTTTCTTAGGCCGCGTTCACACTAACAGAAAATACTACGGCGGAAGAACAGCATTGGCGAAAATTAAGACCTAAAACCTAAACCGAACCTTAGCAAAAGTTACGCGTTTTAAAAAGAAAACGTATTAGCGTGGATGCAGCCTTAAGTTCAAACAGAACGCACAACAATACCATCTGAATAAGGTGAAGAAGATGTACTCGACACCTACCCCAACTTTCCTCAGCAGGTCCCCGACGATGTTAAGAGCAGAGATTCTAGCAGAGGGAGTGAGCGAAGTGCTGCCGCTGCCGTTTGTCAACGCTGGAGACGGGATACAAAGCGGTATTAATACACTTTACCAGACACAAGTGAGTCTCAGGGCTGGGCGATACGTTCGTTCTGTCAGTTTTTAAATAAAATTCGCTTGTTATCAATTTAGACAACAGCGCTGCATATGCTGATATCACGATATCGTCACGGTATGATTCCGCTGAAAGACAATAAATGATAACATTTAGTTATTGGCAATTGCAGCCCTGGTACGTCTGACAGAGTAAAGAGAGATGCTGACCCTTGGTGCTGATGAAAGGGTGCTCTACGCCCTTCCCTACGGGAGTGGCCGGGAGTGACAAGGAGGCTTGCACGGCGGTGTCCATCTTGTCGATGTCCGAGGTGGGTGAACTGGGCGCCGACATCCTGTCGGTGGTCCTCTCCCGCACGGCCAGCTCCTGCCTCAAGTCTGCGGAGGACAAACTCGGATGCATGAGATACCGCGGCGGAGATACCGCGCCCCCGCCAACCCCCGTTCATATAGACTGTAACTGCGCGTCTGGTATTCCTACCTCGTGCTTCATCCTTCAGCCGCTGCACAGAGACCAGGAGAGACTCCTTCTCGTCCAGCTCGCTCTCCAGGAAAGCGTTTCTTTCGATGGCCTGGTTCAAACGTCCCTCGAAGTCCTCCAGAGACACTATTGTAGCCCTGCATGTAGAGGACGAGGTGCAAACCTGTCAATCACGTAGTCGTGCACTGACATAACGTATATGTTAAGCATTCAAATATTAAGCAAATGAGCCTAGGACCTGGGTTAAGGTACACTAAAACATTCTCCCATTTAACGTTTCTTACATCTGAACATTCAGCAGTTATCAACTAATAAGTTCCCAAGAAGGTCTCCTGAACCAAAGCATAAAAATATGCTATGGGTACGGCATTTTAAACTAATCCAAGAATGCACAAGTCTCCTTTCAGATGCCCGAATGAAAACGGTCGAGCCCCTGACAGTACGGCAGGACAAACACAGGGTGTCCCGTCGTCAGTCTGACCTCTTGGCTCTCTCCAGGTCGTCGTTGGCCTGCTCCAGCTCGCGTACGTATTTGTGGAGCTGCTCCTTGATGCTGCGCGTCTGGCCCAGGTCGTCCTCCAGCACGGAGATCTGCTTGTAGCTCTGGGCATACTGCTGCTCCAGCTTCTCCTGAGGACGGACAGAGTGACGGAGACAGAAAGGCAGAGGGAATGAATGAGTGAGGGTATGGGAACTGGGATTAATAAGGGATCTATAGTTCCTGAGGACACGCTGTGCTAAGGAATGCTGTGTTACAGACCAATGTTTTGCTCTGCGTGCCATACAATAGTCATTATTATAGTAGGGAAAACCTCATAAATCATAAGACGCTGCTAGCTGAGAATTTCTTGTTCCCCACAGACATTTAGTTTCACAGAGCGTCCTCCGTCACTGGACTCCTTTGATCCCTGGAGAGGCCCTGTGGTTCACCTGGCCTGAGGAGATCAGAGCGGGGTCAACGGCAAGGCTGCAGCCCGCTGTAAACTGTGTCCCCCGCAACAGCACAAAGACAGGAGAACATGCCCCGTGGGCCCTCCAGGGCGATTTACACACTCCGTTTACAACATTAGCTGCCACAAGCACGCTCACATGGCGCCGCCATGTTAAAAATCACGACGCTTTTCTGCCCTATATGGGTTGAAACGAATGCCTGAATGCATAACAAACACTGTAACCGGCTCACTGACAAATTCAGGCTAGTGTTCAGGCCTACAGTGAGTCAAGGCCTGGCTTGCATCACAAGAGAAATGTCCTTGCAGTTTTCTATTTTCTCTCTCTTGATCCTGACATCCTATTACACAGTGCTGGAAGATTACCTGAGGGCATGTCTTATTAATACCCAACATAGAGAAGGATGCTAGACCCTGTTCCCAGGCTCTAATAGAGATTATGTGAATCATCTCACTAAGTAGTTAGCTAGATCAAAGACAAAGAAGTGCAAGCTATATCGCGACTAACCTACAGTGCAAGTCTTTAGGCCCGTGCCATCTACATCAAGTCAAGTCAAGTTTATTTATATAGCCCTTAATCACTTTACAGTCTCAAAGGGCTTCACAAGCCCACAATCACAAAGAATTAAACGACACCCCCTGACCTTAACCCGCCATCGGATAAGAAAAAACTCCTACAAAAAGTCAGTACAGTCCCACTCATCGCCCTATGAAATCCAGATATCATCAATCAAGGACTCATTGAGGAATTGAGAGGTGTGAACTGAGATAGAGAAGGTAAAAGGTTGAGGCTTTACGCATGACTGCGATTTGAAATTATGAAACAATATGAATTTAACAAGTAATATTATCAATATTAATTACGTTACTTTAACAAGTTTAAATCTTTGGTAAACACTGCCATACAGGCTTCGACTCCAAGAAATGATCTACAGCCTGAGAGAAGGAAGCAGCAGAGCGTTTTCACTCAGTTTCTACTTCCTGTTACATAAATATCATCACAAAGTGCAGCGGAAAAAACTCTTGCAGACCAGAGTCTGCTCTCAATTAATTGGCATATGGCCTTCTAATGTGATTAATGCCCATTTGAAAAACAGCTACGGTTTATTTGGACCCACATCACACACTGCAGCCCTTCTGGTTACCTTAAGGTTGTCCACCTCGCTCATCAGTCTCTGGTTCTCAGCCTGTAGGTCTCTGAGGCGGTGTTCAGCCTGGCCCAGCTGGGCCTCCAACTCGGCCTCCAGCTCACGGCTCCCTTCCTGGAACTCTTGCAGCTCCTCCTGGGCTTCATGGTAGCTGGACACCGTGTGCACGCAGGCAGGCAGGCAGGCAGGCAGGCAGGCAGGCACGCACGCACGCACAGACAGGACATAAACAATCAAGGTCACATACCAGCCAACCTGTTCACTGTCCACCATTTCACTTTTGCGGGGCTGACCGGCTGAATGACCTCAGACAAAACTGCACTGAGCTCTAGAATGTTGGCTGGCTTTTGTCCTGCAAGGTGAGTCAGGGTCATGCATGTTCTGGTAGATTTATCTCCATGGTCAGAAATGACACCACAGCCAGAATACAGTAGTCACAATCAAAAGCCTGTCAGATATTTATGGACATCGCTAGGCTGTATTTAGCCTCAATCCTGTCTCCTCTTAACAGAAAATAGCGTGTGGGTCAGCACTTCGGGATAAGCAGTCTGAAAATAACTCTGAGGAGACAACTAAAATAGGAGTAGCAGGCTAGGACGTTCAGCAGCAGCTCTGAAAAACAGGCCTGCCACCATGTGTCCTCTGTTGTGGAAGGGGTTAAAGGTCAGGACTGAATAGAATATGAGCAGGAACTAGGATGGGGATATGAGCTGAGACGCAGGATGTACCCAGACACAGGTCAGGGCTGACCCCCCCCCCCC
>OMKK01011456.1:4646-17305 GCA_900302305.1 Polymixia japonica | reverse complement strand
GCTGTACGACTGATCTGCAGGACGCAAACTGCAGCCTAGTAAACGAAAAATACAACAGGATTAAAACAAACAGTCGTGGCTTTCATGTCTTTCAATTCTCAGGCCTGTCTCACACCAACAGGGCTGTACTGACATTGTGCCAGTACCACAGAGGAGGAAGAGTTGTACTAGGCAGCCAGGTCTCTGAGCTAATCCTACTACACAAAGTCTGCTCCTGTACAAGAAAAATATCCTGCAAGCCTGGATTCACTTCTTTGGATAGCCCCATTAGAATCAGGATTACCCATAATCCAATATTCACATTCCATAAGTGCAGGGGTGGAAAAGGGGCAAATTTGACTTCCATTTTCCATATTTAAGAGAGAATGGACTGTCTGAGACCATCTGAATTGTACTGTCTTCATGTATCTATATGTACTGTAGGGCTGAACGATATGCACATAAAATCTGATTATTTTAGTAGATGTTGCATTTGTGATATAACTTGTATGTCTGAGGATGAGTGAAGCACATAGACCTGCCTGACTCTTCACAATCTCACTTTCTCTCATTCATTATGTATATTTTAAAAATGTGTTAAAAATGCTCATATTACGGTCTTCTTGATATGGATATTGCGTTCTCTTTCAGCATTCATGTGTAATCAGTTGTATATTCAAAGGCCTTCGCGGGAATCTATTCTTACTAATCAGGTAACATGCCCATGAAATACAGTAGCACTAAGCATTTAATGTTTTTTTATGAAATTATATAACGATAAAATTAATCCAATATAGGTTTTAGATTTTACATGTCAAACACTACAGCGCTAGGACTGTAGTTTGATGCCACACCTTGTTGTCTGATTATTACAATAAGACAAGTATCACAGACACCTGACCACTCTACCTGCTCTCCTCTTGGTCCTCGTACACCTGGAGGTCCCTCAGAGCCCTGCAGGGTGACATCACAAGTCAGTACCAGGACAGAAATCATGGTATTGATTTAAGTGAAATCACGTAATTAACAATGAACATACACCGTCACCCTTTTCCCCAGGGGTGCCACAGTCTCCTCTCTCTCCCTAAAAGACCAAACACATGATTAGATCCTCCAGTCATTTTCTAAGCAATAAACTATTAGGACATTCGTTAAAGAGCTATTTGTAAAAGCTAGGTAGATCCCACCGACCTTATTCCCCTTGAAACCTGGACGGCCCTGTGAACAGCGTTGAACAACCAATGTTAAACCTGACAACAAGCAGTAGGTGTGTTATCTCGGAAGATGATAGTTATGGATAAAAAGGGGAAACATTGTACCTCCAGACCTTCGCTTCCAGGTGGACCGTTCACGCCAGATTCTCCCTTATAAAACGAAACCAAACGACCACGAGTTGTGTTAATATCAGAAGGAAAAGCACCACAAACACACTCTCTTCCTCTCTTTACAGTAAGGAACTTACCTTAGCTCCTTTTGGACCAAGTGGACCTCTGTAGCCTGGGTCACCTTTTTTACCCTAAATACAGCAGTAATATAATTTAAGAGCTCAATTTGTATAGTATGCAGACATTTAGGCATAGTTACTGTCTTTTTGTGATATTCTGTCCTGGATGGTGAAAGTACTCACTGGACTTCCAGTGGGACCCCTCTCTCCTCGTTCACACATACACACTTGGGCCTGTGGACACTGATAGTGAAACAACACACAGTCAGGGTCTCTTGGAGCGACTTTACTATCATCAGCAGTGAATTATAATTGAATATTGCTCATCTTCTGAATTGTAATGCTCCTTCAAGCTGTACTTACCCCTTCAGAGGCAACGGCACCCTGGATTCAAAACAACATGAGACAAACAGTAAAGAGTGTGATTTACAACTTGTCAACATCTATGGTATCTGGTGCAGTTTAGGTACGGATGTACCACAGTGACAGATAGGTCCACTATTCACAGACAGGACAGATCAGTCTACAAATTAATATAAGGTATTGTGAAACTGATTTGGATTTAATATTGTTACTTTTACATCGCGTTCACTACGTAATTTGTAACCATCAGATATGATCTCCCATGAAAACAGAAGGACCGATGTACGTCACAAAGGAAGTGCATCAACCAAAACAAGTTTAGTCCCCTTGCAAAAAAAAAAACACATGAAAATGTAAAAAATCACATGTGAATCTGACATATTTTCGGACATTTCATTGAAATTTGCAGTTTAACTTTTAAAAAAAAAAAGTGTAAGGGTCTTCTTACAAAAAACCCCAAAACAAGCGGCTTTTTTTGCGACAGCAATGTAAAAAAGTGTAAAAAAGGGGGTCGCCAAAATCAAAATGTCACAATCTTATCTGCAGTTGCTTTAAAGTGTCTTTCTTATTAACAATAAATGTGAAGGAATAATATCACACATTCTTGGAGAGCAGAACAATCATTGCTGTTGTCTGGCTATAGGTCCTGACCTATTGTAGACGTTAGACGTCTGGGGAAATTCATGGGAACTGGGCACACAATTTAGGTCATTTAGGTTTGAACCCTCACCAAGGACACGTCTGGCTAGAAAACTACAAGACAATCAAATATCTGGAAGAGCCACGTGGTGCGGTCAGTGTGACGGTCTACACTGTACTGTACTGTGTCTATAGAACAGCATAACTGATGGTCCACCAGACCTGGGTCACACAGTTGCAAATACTTGGCATTCGTTTGGGTCTATTTAGAGGCCAGCTGGTTTGGTTGAAAAGAGAGAGCTTCTAATGCCACGGTTGCGGGTTTGCCCCCTGTATGGGTCACGGTGCTTTTGGGAACCAGGATGTCTTAGTGGTTAGTGAGGTCGTCCCCCAGTGCCAGGGCCGGGATTCGATTTCTGTGTGGTCACACCTGTTGAAGTACCCTTGAGCAAGGTACTTAACCCCAACCTGCTCCGGGGGTGGCACGCTAGCAGACTGACCCTGCACCGTAACTACAGGGAAACAAAGTTCCCCCTTGGAGGATTAATAAAGTAAATAAAATTTAGACTAGGTCAAAGCCTAGTATATGGCTGGACTGTGTATGGTCAATGTGCGAAATTGTGGTCAAAAGCCTTGTCGCTAGAGGGCTTTTAATTTAAAACAGATACATCGGCCAATGGGGAAACTCCAACATTTGACTGACCAATGGCGTAACTTCATCATCGTAACTGGTAACTGATCTGGTACTCCAAGCTATGAGTTATTGGCCAGTGCTATTTGACCCATAACTGTACTCATAAGTACAGTACAAGTACTCTATATTACTGAGCATGAACGAATGCAGAACAAAACAGCACAGGGGCACCTGAATGGAATCACTGTTCGAGGGCCAAACAGTTAATAGTATTGCGTTTACTTAATGTCACGATTTTGTATGATTTCAGCCTGTAAGTGACAAGAAAGCACAAAATCAGAAGTGGAAATTTGTTTTATCCATTTGATCTTATTAGGCCCGTGTACTGTAATCCAGGGTTCACCGATCACCTGTCTAGCGAGGCCACATATCAGCGTGGATGACATTCATTGCATTACGCCAGGACTCACCATCTCTTTGAGAAGCCTCTCCTCGAGCTGAGGATCGACAAGGCTTTGAAAAAACTGCTGAGCGGGTGTGCTGGCAACGGCCCGGAGCTTGGCGCTATTCTGACTCTGCTGGGCAATGTCTGATAATCCTACGACAAAGAGTCTAATTTCATGACCCTTGGACTCCGCCGCGGCCGAGATGACGTCGGGGTTACGGGGATGGTCGACCCCATCGGTCATTAGCACCGCGACTCGGACGCTTTCTACCGGGGTCTCTTCCACCAGCAGCTGCGTGGCGTTGGTGATGGCGTACGTGGAGTACGTGCCGTGGCCGATGTACGACATGGAGCTGACTTTGCTGTGGAACGCGTCCAGGTCCCGCCAGGCTGAGAACCTGTGTTCTATGGCCACAGAGCTGCTGTACTGAAGGGCGGCCATTCGCACCTTGAGCTTCCAGCCCGCTATCTGGAGCATGGACAGGCGGGTGCTGAAACTCAACACAAAGGCCTTCTGCTTCTCAAACAGGAATGTTTTTGCGCTCTCTGAGCTGTCCAGGATGAAAGCCACCTCCAGCGAACATGCCAGATCTGTGTGAAAGGGAAATTACTAAAACCTGAGACTGGGTCGCAATATCTTAGGCTGAATGTATCTAGGAGTGTTATGTAATACAGACATAGGTAATACACACACATTATGACATTATGAGGGATGTAAGTCTATTTAGAAGAGCGGCCATACCTGACCCTTTGTTGAATTATATATATTGCTGTTGTCACAGGAAAACCTAATAACCCCCAAATTAATGATTTTCCTATTGTTACTTGAGTCAGAGGTTCACATAGTCCTTTATGGGATGAGTAAGTGTCAAAACTGACAGGACAGTAACACCCATTCAAAACTCAACGTACACAGGTGGTGTCAGGTGTCAAATTAGATTTTCATTATTCTGGAGAAGTTAACAGTTTGGAGAACCAAGGTTTTCATCTCACAGCAGTGAACAGTAAAATGATCAGAAGAACAATGTAGGACCATACGTCTTATTTAAAGGTCCTTAAATCCGTGTATCATATTTAAGCATCGGTATGTAGACTACTGTGAAATTCAGCAGGTTGTGAATATGTTGCTGCACCAATGTCACCCAGACGAATTCCTATAATTTTATCACACAGATTATATTATAAGTCTATTATTATATTATATATTGTCATAACTTTATATATATCTGTCTTGGCCCCATTTGGCTAACAGGTGTCTGATAATCCCAACTGGAGAACTGAGGTTCATGTTCATGTTCATGTCTGTTACACCCTGGACACAATGACTGGCCGTCACCTCCAACATGTGGATAACTCATTTGAGGAATTACCCTTTGCTCCATCGTTGAGTAGAAAGTAGTTGTTCTTTCTTCTTCTCTGGCCTCTGGCCTCGTGTACAAGAGCCAACAATAAAAGGCACAGCGCCACTCCTCTCCCCATGTTTCTCTGTATCAAAATTTCCACCCTAGCAGACAAGGGAATTGCATATTATTTGGCAAAATACTAAATTGCTGCAATACATATGCGTAACACAATATATTCAGTATTATTATATGTACGTGTAGACGTACAGTATATTTTTATTTTGACACTTTCCACTCATTATATCCAAATAGATAAACTCGGTAAACAGTGAACTATACAGGCAGAATTGCATTCACTCATATTATTGCGCTTTGCAAAACATTATTGCAGTACCAAATATAATCAAAGATCATGCTGAAATGTGACATTTTGGAACAGGTCTAGCTTAAAAAAATAAACACAACGTAAGTCCTTTCTAATTACGCTTGAACAAATTAAATCAAATATTGTAACCTACACGGAACAGATACTGAGGCATTAATGGATTTAAAATACTGGACTGTAATCAGGCACTGTTCCTGATAAATAATCAACATTCCGCTCTAGCAAAAGCATGAGAAACTTTTAGACTAACAATTACCAAATGCATAGTATCCCAAGCTGTACTACACACATCCAAGAGGTGGAGAGACCATATACTGTAAAAACGCAAAATGCAAATAGTTCAAAATGTAATAGAAACAACATTTTTTTTTTTTACCCGGAATCTCATGTAGATGCAGCCAATGCTTGTAGTATAACAAGTGGTGGATCGTAAGGTAGCATCTCGTCCAGGAGTCAGGTCCTAACAGACTAAGCTATGGCCCATCAATTGATCTGATGCGCAGTCACCGGGGCTGCTGGGGTAAAAGCTCTGGCTTCTCAGCGACGCTCAACTCTGGTGCCAAGAGTCAAGAGAGCGTCACATTTTACATGAGGAAGGCCGAGCTCCGTCTGCGTCGCAACGCATAGCTGATCATCGCAGTTTTGGCCGTGGCTTGCTGTTAAGTCGTCTCATAAACGTTTGATCCATATTCATTCAGTTCATTGGTTTTTTAAATCTCGCAAATATTGGAAATAGACTAATGCTACACAACATCGCCGTTTGGTTTACTTTGTAGGGTTAATACAGTTTTCCCTCTACTTCTGTAACTGTTTTGAGTGGTTGAGCATGGAGATTGTTTGGATGCTGTGTATATAATTCCCATATGAGATTTTGGTTTCCACTCTCCCCCACTAATGTTAATGTGATTTTCTTCTACTCCCCCACTAATGTTAAAACCAGTCGACGGCTCGTCAATAGCTACTTTTCTCTTTAACAGCGCTTTTCTCATGTCCAGTTGTGAACATTCAAGTACATGTTATAGTATTCGACTTATAGTAACTTATTAATTAGATAGATCTATCTATTAGATAGATCTATCTCTGCCATAATGCAATATTCTAGACATTCCGACCGCTGGCATACATTGGTTAGTTTGGTCATAACTTTGATGAAAATAATTGGATATTACACTTCGTGTATAATTCCAGTAGGGTTTGAGATGAACCCGCTACTTTCTGTTAATACGATTCGTAAAAGTGTTTGTTTGCAGCGCCACCTCGTGGAGAACTGCCTTCCAAGGTCATCTGTGCGTAACAGGAACCGTCGATGAATAATTGACAGACATCCCGGACGTGTTTTGGTGTAACACACAACATTAAGTGACGCTCCGGAGTTGTCTCCGTCGACATGTGTATGCCAAATTGTAAGTCTCACTAGAGCTATTCACTTTCGTGACTTAAAATATAACCATATCGCGAAGATTATATTTAGCCGATGTAGTTTATGTTGTCAACTGTTAGCTAAATGAACGCTAGCCTGCTGGTGATATTCTGCTTACTAGCGTGTCAGTCTGAACTTCAGCGTGGATTGAGATTTAAAGTTATTCTTTCTCGTCAAACAAATTGATTGCTCACTTGTTAGCAATAATTCGTGATATTTGTAGACTCCTCGTATTGCATATAAGCGAGCAACAGCGTGTTTACCTTTTTAAATGCATGTCTCAGCACATCTCTTGTGTTTCTCAGTGCAGTGGCCTAGATGCAGAGCTGGAAAACCCAGGTTCAGAAAGTAGAATTACTAACCATTGATTTGCTCCACCCATACATTAAACCAGTTTATTGTAATTAACACAACTCTTCAGCTAGGTAGGGGAAATTAAATATAATGAGCTGATTTATTGCATGGGTGGAGCTAAGTCCTGGCTAGTAGTTCTACTCACTGAATCTGGTTTTCCACCTCTGCCTAGATGCATCCATTGCACGGTGGTGTGTAACTTTAGTAAATGTCCGTATTCATCCGTATGCTTAAAGTTATGTCTATCCATTCAGTTTACGTGGTTACCATCACAGAAGGAAGACAACCCTGAAGAGAACCTGAGAGCTGCTGTTGAATCATGAGCGGTTCAAAGCCAGACATCCTTTGGTCCCCCCACCACCCGGACCGCTATGTAATATGTGACTCTGAACTGGGACTGTACCGCATCGGACCTGTGGGCACTGCAGAAACCAAGGCCGGTACTCTCCCACTCTCAGAAGAAACTGCTGCTACTTTACTGGCCATTAACTCTGACACCCCTTATATGAAATGTGTAGCCTGGTACCCAAAGCATGAGCCTGAGTGCCTTCTAGCTGTGGGTCAAGCTAACGGTAGAGTTGTCCTTACTAGCCTGGGGCAGAGCCACAACTCTAAATGTAAAGAGCTCATGGGTAAAGAGTTTATACCCAAACACGCCCGTCAATGCAACACTTTGGCCTGGAACCCTTTGGACAGCAATTGGCTCGCTGCCGGGCTAGACAAACACAGAGCAGACTTCTCTGTCCTCATATGGGACATTAGCAGTAAGTTTTCACCGGAGGCAAGTGTAGCAGCTGAGAAGATTCGCCTCTCCTCTGTGGACTTGGACTCGGGCACAGTGATGACTAAACCACTTTATGAATTAGGTCAGAATGACGCCTGCCTGTCTCTCTGCTGGCTACCTCGCGACCAGAAGCTGCTGTTGGCCGGTATGCACCGCAACCTGGCCATATTTGACCTGAGGAACACCAGCCAGAAAACCTTCGTCAACACTAAGGCCATTCAGGGAGTGACGGTCGACCCGCACTTCCATGACCGCGTGGCGTCCTTCTTCGAAGGCCAGGTGGCCATCTGGGATCTGAGGAAGTTTGAGAAGCCCGTTCTCACGCTGACCGAGCAGCCCAAGCCGCTCACTAAGGTATGGCTTTGATATGTTTGTTATGACTGTAATGTGCGAAACTATAAAGCTGCGTCCAGTGGTTTGAAGTGTTTGAGGCCCTTTGGCGTCTTGATATCCTGCAAACAGAACCTTACCAAACACTAGGAAAGCTTTGCTATGCCTAGTATGTCTGTCAACTGTTTTAGCAGATAACCGACCATCTCCACATCCATAAAATCATAAAAATCTACTGTAGTTGTTTGGTAAAATAGAGAAAATGGCTGATTTACTTGTAGGATTTATAATCAAAAAGTAAGTTTTCTTTCCCCGCCGGCAAAGATTCCAAAATGCGTTGGGTAAAGTGTCGCGTGGTCTTTGTCCTCCTCAGGTGGCTTGGTGTCCCACCCGCACGGGCCTGCTGGCCACGCTGACGCGCGACAGCAACATCATCCGCCTGTACGACATGCAGCACACGCCGACGCCCATCGGCGACGAGACGGAGCCCACCATCATCGAGCGCAGCGTGCACCCCTGCGACACGCAGATCGGCAGCTTCGCCTGGCACCCGTCCTCCCAGAACCGCATGGTGGTGGTCTCCGCCGCCAACCGCGTCATGACCGACTTCACCGTGTTCGAGCGCATCTCGCTGGCCTGGAGCTCCACCACCTCGCTCATGTGGGCGTGCGGCAGGCACCTGTACGACTGCGCGGAGGACGGGGCCGAGGGGGCGGAGAGCGCCATTGAGAAGGACATCGCGACGAAGATGAGGCAGAGGGCCCAGTCCAGGTACGGCCACGATACCGTCCAGGTGTGGAAGAACCACCTGCTAGCGGGAGGGGGCGATCCCCAGCTCAAGTCCTTGTGGTACGACCTGTACTATATCCTTTGCTAAGACCGAGAGCAGCTACAAGCTGGTTTTGTGGGGCACTGACTCTAACCCTGCTATTAACAGTGAGATTATAACCAGTATTTCCAGAATGTAAATGTCATTATTTTGTCTACCAAGGACCTATATTACCTACAATCACATAGAAGGTACTATCACTTCTTTTAAGTGGTGACCGTGTCATAACTCCTCATGTACACTAGACATGTATATATGATAGACTTGGGCTGTATATTTGCAGAGAAAGGAGGTAAGTGCAGCCACCAGACTAGTATTAGCATTAGCTAATCGCCTACATTTATTTAACATGATGTGTGCTAAAGTGTTAGCATTGGGCACCAGAGCAAACTATCTACTGGAGATGGACAGAAGGTTTTGGTGTCTCATCACATACCCGGTAAGTTCTCCAAAGGGTGAATTTGCCAAAATGTTGGCGTATTCCTTTAAGGAATAAGGTGTTAATCTTAGGACTTACCCTTTCTACATATTCCATGCTACACCTCTAGATGTCATCATGTCGTTCTTTAGTGGCTGTTACATTTCCTATGTCAGCATCACATATGAAGCAGTGCACAGAGGACATGGATCTGAAGCTGCAGGGCAACAAACAGGCCCTGGTCTACTCTGGTATTAAGAACATTGTCAAGACCAGCTCAGGTAAGTCAACTGAAAAACTGATGGCTTGAAACTGCCTGAAAATGCACACAAAGATCACTAAATGTGTTAGAAAAGCTGCTAAACAGGGTAAATAATACCATAACAAAATTGTATTTAAAACATTGTAACTAACCAAGATGCACCAGACCTGGGTTAAATAATTTGTGTGGTTTGTATCAGGGTTCAAGATGGTAGCTGGACTTGCCACATAGAACACTGACAGAAAGTTCAGACAACCACAAAATCTACTTTTCTGTGATTGACAATTTACCTGACTCTGTTTGAACTGTCCTGATGCTGTAAACCCCACCCACCTGGTACTTCATACAGATCAAATCAAACGCTTTGATTTTGCAAATAATATATGACTCGTGTGAAAAGGATACATTGATTTTCTCTGTGTAGCTTGTAACATGTACACATTTTTTACATGTTTTACAATCACTATCCAAAACACCATCTTCCTTTAGATGGATAGATAGACAAACAGACAGACAGATGGATAGATAGATAGACAGATGGATAGATATGTTTGTCTATCTATCTATTCATCTCTCTGTCTCTTTGTCTATCTAGACAGACAGACAGACAGACACACAGATGGATAGATACAAAGATGAAAACGGACAAAGAGTATTACAAAGTATTACAAAGAGTAACTCCGGACAAACTGACTAATTCGCCCGTTGACACGCTGGCTCCTCAAACCCCTGTAATCCGGCTCCTCCAGGCACAACGGAGAGCCGCAGGTGCTGGAGCGGTTCAGACCGGCAGACGGACGTCCCGCGGTACCACAGCGAGGAGCGCAGCCTGGCCCTGCGGCTGTGCGGCTGGATCAGCCGGGGGCCCGACATCGACGTGGAGCCCTTCCTGCGCTCCCTGGAGCAGGAGGGCGAGTGGGAGCGGGCGGCCGCCATGGCTCTCTTCAACCTGGACATCCGCCGGGCCATCCAGATCCTCAACAAGGGAGCCACCGCTGAGAAGGGTGGGTACCAGAGCAATCAGAGAGGGGGTGGGTACCACACCAATCAGAGGTGGGGGTGGGATCAGAGGGCTGGACAGGGGGTGTGTCTTCGAAGCCTCAACGGACCGGGTGATATGTTGCCACAACTAACTCACACTAATGAACATGGAATGGTGGTATAAACATGAACAAGTAAGCTAATCACCTCAATTGTAGCTTTTAAGTTTAGATGTCATACAAGTTCAATTTTATGTTCGTTGTCTCAATTTAAAAAAGCAAAAAAGTATGTTTTAAAACAGGCCATAGACCATAACTTAATAACCTCTTGTGCCTAGCCAGCTGACCGGGGATTGAGTCTTATGTTAACATCAATCCTGATTGGCAGAGCTGGCTACAGACATCCTGACGTCCTTTGGAGTCCTATAATAATAATGATAATGATGATGATGATAATAATAATAATACACTTTATTTGTATAGCACATTTCAAAACAAAGCACTTAACAATAATAAAAGTATAGACTAAAAACAGATAAAATGCACGTAAAAAACAAGTAAAACAGCATTATAAGAAAGCTTTTTCAAAAAGGTGTGTTTCGAGGTGGGATTTAACAGCAGAGTGAGTTTGAGATCCTCAGGCAGGTCGTTCCACAGCTTAGGGGCCCTGATGTCACTTTTAGACGGTTAGGAACAGTCACGAGAGTCCTGCCTGTCCTGTGCTCAAAACACCACATATATGATGGGAACAAACTAGTAGAATAGCGAGAATACAGAAGTTGTAACTAACATTGTCCCCAGGCTGTTCTTTAGCAATCAACAACAGCTGTTGCATGCATGTCTTCAAATGTATACGTACATAATTAGTGGATTGAAGTTTTACAGGTTATTTGATGTGCGCCATTTTTCTTGAAGATTTAGTTTAAATCCTTGAGGGTTGAAGTGTATCCATTATTACTTATTTTAAAATGGCTATTATTTGAAAAGCTACATCTTGAAATAATGATGAAGGTATATAATAGCCTTTGATGTGGGTGAGCAATAAACCCAGATTATCATTGTGTTGGGGCGCTCTGCTGCTGAGCGAACAATGAACGCAGGGTAAACACCGTTTACTTGCATAGGATAGAAATTGACGAAATATTTGTTTTACGTATTTACCAGAAGCCATTCATCCTGTGGCAGTTACAGCACATAACCCACAGACATATAATGAAAGCGGTAAGAGGTACTCTTGTTTACACACGTCTTGACCGTAAATCCACCTAACAATCTGGGTCACACGTTTTTTCGAGGGATTGCTGTAATGAGTGTTGCCTGTGCATGACTGATGGGCTGATTTATTAGATAAGGCATGTCGACTGAGACATCTCTGTAGTTCCAGGCCTGCTTCTGCAACGGCAGTGAGTGATGGTGCTCATCAACAAGCTTGGGAAAACATGCTAAACATAGCAGCATGAAACGTGTGCCCGGTCTAGTTTTGTGTATGAAGGTGAAGGTAGAGGACTACCATGTTACAATGTTCCAGTAGTACAGGCAAGACTTGTTGAAATAGTGTGTTTAAAGCTTATATTATGGAAAACAGAAAAACCTAGCAATTCACTATTTCTTAAGTGAATTGAAAGTTTACATGTGGTGAGTCACATTAAAGACCCGTGGGCCTTTGAAACCTGTTAAAAGCCCATTGTGTAATTACAAGAATACACTGGCATCAGTGTAAAAGTACGTAATCTGTTGTTAAAAAAAACCCACACATTTTGGTGACATATGGTGTTCGTCAGCCCACGGTGTGACGTTGATTTGCTCACGACTCAGGAGTTTGTCAATGAACCAGCTTCCCGAACCCTGTTCACAGGTGACCTGAACCTGAACGTGGTGGCCATGGCTCTGTCTGGCTACACCGACGAGAAGAGCTCTCTGTGGAGGGAGATGTGCAGCTCCCTGAGGCTTCAGCTGAAGAACCCCTACCTCTGCGTCATGTTCGCCTTCCTCACCAGCGAGCCCGGGACCTACGATGGAGTCCTGGTGAGCGGGAGGGGGGGGGAGAGAG
>OMKK01011429.1:8013-29206 GCA_900302305.1 Polymixia japonica | reverse complement strand
TTGTTCCCCCCCCCCCCCAAAAAAAAGAGATTGGGGGTAGGGTACACGCAGAGAGGTTTGCTTCCGTTATTCATTTTGTTAAGCTTGCAGTTGTTGTTGTTTTCCCATACACGTTTTCACCCTAAAATTTTATTTTTTCTCTAGGTTGAAAGTCTATCTGTAATCTTTTTTTCACGCTTTATCTTCAAGTTTCCTTTTTCTGTCCTTTGTCTTCCTTTTTTATGGCTGCTGTAGTGTCATAGCTATGCTTAAGTGGTGTTAGCTGAGCCCAATTCCAGGACACATTCTTCTCCTGAAATTGTCAGCAGTAGTCTACATGAGAGACCTTTCACACCTATGGTGGGGGGAAGTTACTTTTAGCACCATGTACTTTTAGTCAGAAACACAGGCTGAACAATATGGACAAAATATTATATTGTGATTATTTTTTCAGATATTGTGATATAACTTACAATATAATTTTTAAGGTCTAATCATTTCAAATCTACATTTCCTTTTTATGTATCTTAAAGCTCTTTCAATAATATATTGTGGGAATACGACCAGCTATGTAAGTTTAACACTATGGGATTACGCCGTCTCCTATTGAATTTCCCAGAGATGACGAATCTCCTTGTATTATATGAACCTAGAATGTCTGGGGGTGAGTGAAGCACTCTTCTCAATCTCACTTTATCTTATTCATGATGTGTATTTCAAAAATTATTTTGAAATGCCCATATTATAGTCTTCACAATATGAAAGAATGCAATAGCCATATGAATTTGATATATTGTTCAGCCCTAATAAGTATTCTTACAACATATTGCTAAATATCCCACCTGTTTTAGTTTTTTCTTCGTTGACAAAACAGTTGTTTTTAATGACGTAGCAGAATACCTAGCTGGTCGGCAAGCGCATTGAAATCAGAGAGCAATGAAGATACATGATGGACCAGTGAGAAGAGGGCAGTACAGAGCGTTGGGGGTTTGATAGTTGGCTGGCTCTCTCAAGACATTGACCTAAGTAGATGGGCAATATCAATGTTGATCAGCATAGTATGGCTTTGAGTCATCAACCGCATGCAGCGTTGCCTGGCCCGCGAGGTTATACTTCCTGTCTACTGTCATCAAGCAAGCTTATCAGAGAAGCAGCAGCAACTGGGGCAAAGCAAAGTCAAGCTGCTAAGTGGCTTATCGAGTGGTTTGTTTGTGGCGGTAAAATGGTGCGCGCTCACTTCAAGTTCTTGTTTTTGTGCCTGAGGTGTAGGGCTACTAACTGCTTTGGATGTTCATTCGTCATTTGCAGTAGACTAGTTTGAACTTTTGCATCATTAGAACCCTAATATACTATACAGAACCCATCGAATAGATGTTGGAAGAGGAATTACTGCCAGCTGATAATAGCTACTGTTTTCTATCTGTCTCACTCTTTTGTGCTCATGCTACACTATAGCTGAGCAATCAGGAAGAGTTGAGTATTGAAAAGCTGGTCCAATCCCATGTGGGACTGTAACCTTGTTGTATCCTTGAGAAGTATGCTACTTTTTGCAAACTGGCTACTTGCAGAAAGTGTGGGTGGATTAGCTTTCACTGGAAGTGCTACTACAAGGAAGAAAAGATAGAAACTCATTAAAAAGAAAGGAAATAGATGCATATGAATAATGAAAAGTTTCGAGGGACTAAAAGCCTTCATGGAGGATACTGTGCATCCATGTTCCTTCTGTTCCACTTCATCCTTAGTACAGCATTAGTTTTCAGCATCATGGCTACAGACTTGCATTCCTATCACAGAATCATACAGACTTGTTATCATTTACCTGGTGTTGTGAAAAGGAATATATATATATATCGGCCTCATTATCACTGTACTCAAAGTGATTGCAGTTGCTTGGTCTTTACCAATAAATGCAGTCATCATAGAATGCTCCCTTGCATTTGTTGGTAAAGACAGTGCCTTTGGATGGGAAACAGTTGAGGGTTCGGCCTATGTCACTGGTTGGGACAAAGACCAACCCCAGGGCTTGCTAGGAATGCAGTCCAGCCAGTCGGTTAGGTCATGCTTAGAGCCACTCCTCTCTATTGGAGAAGCACAATACACGACTAGATATGCTGCTGTGCTGGTCATGTCTAGTGCATAGGTTGCTGTCACCCATAATTAGACTCCAGTTCGGTGGTCATTGATAATCAGTTGATTGACTGACTTGAACTGATTTGCTTCATTGATAGATTGAGGCTTTTTTGCTTTGTTAGCATGGTACAAAAAGTGACTTAACTTTGGCATTTGGGAAGATGGGTTAGCCCAAAGTTTGTTGGCTTTAAGTCAGATTACTGGGGACACACCAAGTAAGTGTATTTATATTTAATTAGTGGAGTACACACGGCATGCTGCTGTTCAAGTTAAAGCTCTGATTAGCACAGATCCTCTCTGGGACTGATTGATGAGGTTGGGTCCAGTTACGCTTGTGTCGACCAGGCAGTGATCCAGTGTGCTGTGTCAGCCCTCTGGTCATGGGGAAATCCCTGCTCGATAGGGGTATCTCCTTGCCAGAAGTATCTGTCAGCAGCCATAATTTGACACCAGGAGAAGGTCAAAGGTGACTCGGGGTGTAAGGTGGCTCCATGTGGGTGCAGAGTGAAACAGGGGCCAGCTGATCTTCACTTGGTAGAAAGCTCTCTCGTATTCCTAAAGGAACACCGTTGATATGAACAAGAGGAAGTGATGCGTTTTTCAGCTACATGTATGATATGATAAGATGGTAGCTAATTGTAGTTGGATAACACGGTTAACACTTGGGAAAGTGTTTGCATTTGTGTGATCTACCATTTCCTTTACTTTGCAATTACTTTACTATAGAGCAGGCTGCTAGAGTTGCCTTGGTGCAGTTAGATGACTTATCATTTGGGTCTCATATTTACTAAAGTTAAGCCAGAGGCATATTCAGCTCAATGGTGCAATAAAGGCACTGAGCCACACACACACACACACATGCTGTGGTATTCAGAAATCTAGATGGGTGGCACCGTCATTCCTCAGTCAATACTACCTCCACCCCCAAGCTGTAGTTATTTTTGCTTACCCACTCAATGGGTGGTTTAGAATGGGGAAAGTGCAAAAGAGAGAGTGCAGTCTTACTAAACCCTGTTCTCAATATTGTTGGTGTCCGGGACTGGAACACAGTTGCTTATTTGTCTCAGTGACCATTTACAGGGATTGCATACATTAACCCTAATAACAGTTTACATTGTAACGCCACAAAACTGCTTACATGGGTTTGATAGACAACCAGGGTAAAAACCACAAAGAAACATCCCCTCGGCCAGCGCTGGTCCCCAGCCCTAGGTTTGAGAAGCGCTTCACCGGTACTTGACAAATGCATTACAAAGAGACAGCCGCCGCAGTGCATGTCACGACGTAATCTACTGTATACAGGTTATTGTGAGTGGTTTAAATGGGTTTCTGTGAGAATAACACAGTTCACTCTGAAGCCCAGTCCTCTGAGCTGTGCTCTACTGTCCCTCTTGGGATCACACCAGAGGCTTTCACCCTGCCTTCAGAGCTGCCTTGTCAGCCTGTTAATTCCTCTCTACCTCCTCCAGTCACACTTACAGGCCTCGTCTGTCTGTGTGGGTGTGTGGGACAGCTGCCTGGCTGTGTCGTAGTGTTGCTTGCCTCCCTCACTCTTATAGTAATACTGAGGTCGCCGATCTGTCAGAGTTGTAAATTAGTGTAGTCCCCATGTCAAACTGATTGGCTCTTTATGCGATGGAACTTCATTCGATCCTCACACTTTAGTCTTTGCTTGTGATATTTGACTTTGGTTAGGTCACATGGAATCGTTATTGTACATGCTTGTAGAGTTTGCCAAAACTGGATGCTCTGGTCAGCAGCGTTTTCTTTCTTTTTGATCATGTAAAAATTTAAAAATGTTATATAAATGTTAGAAGGTACTGTGTACTGTGTCCAGGGTTTCCCACAGAATGTTGGTTAGCGGAGGGGGTAAGTGTCTGAACCTGCCTGGTGACGGTGCGCTGTATAGGCTAGCCTATAGCAGATCTAGGGATGGGAAGCACGACTATGCCAATAAACAACACATATTTATTAAACATTTTAAACATTTTAATGCAATCTGCTCAATTACTTCTCAACTACCTCTGGCAGTTTCACTACTTATTACACAGAGATCCTACATTACACTAGCTTATTATGCTAATTAAAATGACTGGGCTTAATCATTTTTATGTCATACAATTTTATTTCATAAAAAACAATTATATATTTACTTATTTTTTATGTTAGTGGGGGGAGGGGGAGCCCTGGTGTCCTGGATCTAACCCTTCAAGAAGTAATTTTGACTGGTGTAACAGTCAACATAACAACATAATGAACTCAGCAACTGGTCCCCAGAGTAGCTGATGTTGAGGGTGGGTGCTCCCAAACATCTATGTAAGTATGAATGCTGAAATGTAAAAAAAAACTGGCAGTTGTCCATGTCAAATCTGTGATACAGAGACCTGAGGCCAGAAAGTGAAGTGTAAGTCTTCCCTGACTTTCCAAGGAAGTATTGACAATAGAGCAGCACACTGCTACCAGACATTGAGCTTGTCTATCTTGTAGAACCACACACACACGCACACTGTGGAGAGGCCAAAGCGCACCACCTGCCTTCTTGCCACTCTCCTAGCAGTTGACAAGTCTTGACAAGGGGAGAAAGTGTCCTGTCCTCTGTTACAGTATGTTCCCTGCCATCCTCTCTTACTCACTTCATACACTGAAAGAGACTACATTTACCAGGCCAGCATTAGCTCCTCGGAGGTGCTTGCTCAAATCACCTTAATTAATCTCTCTTTAGATAAACTATACAAACACACATTGTTGCTGATGCTCTCTAGTTATTGGGCAAAGGATAAAACTTTGCAGGAATTGCATACCTAAACAGCCAGACCGAACATTTCCTGATTTATGCACCACATCAGACTCATGACTTGCAGCCCTGAGCCGTAATGTATTTGCTCCTTTCAAGCTGTTCTGTGCTTATTTAGATGTTTCTCCCATTTTGTTCCCCCAAGTATTTTAGCACTACAACATATCTTTGCTGTCTAGATTGCCAAGTTGTTGTCCGTTAGCTCCACGATAAGGCCTGAATACAGTCGGCGGCTGTCATTATCGGCATGGCTGTGCCACAGTCACAGAATCCCGTTTGTCAGGGAAAATGGTGATGCTGGAAAAATTCAGCTCCGAGTGTGCCATGTGGCCCATGTAATATTAATGCAGCAACATGGGTTGCAGTAGCAGCCTCCCTAATGTGGCCAACACGGTGTCTTTGTTTGCACCTCCTGCAAGGTAACACCACAGTGTCAACTTGATGTCGGCAATGTAACGGCAAACTGCAAAATGGAGTTCCAGTGGAAACCAGTGATGAGATGAAAATGGAACAAATCTGTGACGCCGAGGGTTCAAGGGAAAAGGGAAGGGCGGGTTTAACTGATACGGGACTGTGAAACATTTCCGGCTGCACAGGTGTCCATTTTATTTTGTCTGTATTGTAAGTGAAAGACAATGGTTGGATCATTCCGTGCAACGGACCTGGAATCTTTTTTTTTTTAAATTTATTCACTGTTTGAGTCGTCCAATGTCTCACCCTGACCTCACTGCAATTAGAATAATCCTCGATGTAGACCTGTGGCCACAAGGCGGTTGGATCTGTCTGCGACATCTTCGTGTGCAGGAGTGTCCGGTCCTAATAGGCCTCCAGCTGTGATCACTGCTGTTCAGCATTTCACGCTGTAAGTCATTAGTTCTAAAGGATCAGAAATGGGCCTAGAAAAGGACTAGTGGATTAACACAGCGGTTGGTCTGACTACCTACATGTCAGTCAGTAAGTCCATATCAGTTGTGGGTCATCTTAAGATCATATGCTTAAAAAAATAAGAATTGGAAAATGGTTCATTTGTGCCTTCTAGAAGCCCTGCTGATGTGCTCTCTGAGACAGCTCCTATGCAACCAGTCAAACAAATGCTGGCTGCCATCTTGAGGGGAGGTAGAGTTGAAGGGACAGCTGGTAGTAGAAGTGTAGTCGGTGTTCTTCTGCCGGGAGGATAAAAGGGAAAATCCACCTGAACTAGACACAGTCAAAAGTAATGTCAGTCAAAAGTAAAGTCATGTAACATGAACATCTCTCTTCCAAAGAGAGAATCCTGGGAAGCATCACTTTCTGATACTGCTGTTTACTGTATAAGTGAGGGGGCTAACTTTGTGGACATAGGAATGGTAGTGGTCTGATCCAGTAAATTATGTAGATTTTCTTTATGTGGATCTCTCCTTAAAAGCATTGCCCATTAACTGAACTCAGACTAATGCCATTCAAAGCCAATTTTCTAGAGTAAGTAAGTTTTAGCCTTAATTGTCAGCAGGCTAATTGGCCAGTGAGTGACCAAGGAAAGGACTGAGGTGTCATTGATGATTTTGTTGCTGAGTGTCTCAGCATATTTGAATTAATACACCTGCATGGCATGGATTATTCTGGCCACCTGGGTTTAAAGGTATGCTAAACTGAGACGTTTTTGCAGATATGTTTCTATTCAAATGGTTCTATCGACAAATGGAAGTGAATGAGTACAGTACAGTCATTCCTGTTGCACAGCACCTCTGTCTTTCCTCTCTTGTTTTGCTGCCTTTGTCTGTTGGTACTAGTATAACGGAATGTGTGGAATGTACTTGGCTAGTTATCAGGTCAGCCATCTTGGTGCTCACTGGGTTGCGGTAACTGTAACAGAGTAACCTCTATGTTCATTGAAAGTGAACTTGTTTGCATTGTAAATATGGGATTAACTCCATTCCTTGTTCCTGTTTCAGTCCTGACCATAGCTGGAGTAGCATATGTCACACAGCCATATGTGACCTTTTTGTTTGAGCGTAGGCCTATCCATAGAATTTTCTCTCTTTTTTTTGTCTCAATCTCAGTCAGTGAGCTCAGTCTGGCTGCTGAGACGTACTGGTCTTTTAACAGCATTCACTGTGTCTGTGGTTAAATGGCCTCATTGTGCTTTAGACATCTTCAGCAATGACGCAGAACTAGTCTGGAAGAAAAAAGTCTGGAATGCACAAAACCTTAAGGATCCTCTCTAATTGAAAATAGGGGGAGGGCGGTTTTGCAGTCAGGAGATTAGTCAATGAAAGTTGAATCATATAGCTGAAGCGTATATCTGCCAACTTGAATGGGGCCGTCGCTCTCTCCTTCTCTCACTGAGAGAGATGAGACGCGTTCTTTCTAAATAAGCCGTCGCCTACTTTTTGGTTTGTCAAGAATAAGGATTTACACGTGACAGTACAGTGAAAATCATACTCTTCTGGGTTTTTAATCCTTAAATTGAATTTATCTGATGTGAAAATAAAAACATAGTGTTGAGCGGGCAAGTTAAAGTTTGCGTCCTATAGGGACACTAACCGTTATCGACATGATTCACTGGACAGGAACGCTACCTTCTCTGCATACCACCCGCAATGGCTGCTGGACTTCAAGATGTACCCACACATATACTGTTTTCCAAACTTAAGTGACTTTTGAATCACTAAATAAACCATAGTTGACTCTCTGTCATGGTTGCTTGTAGTACACACTTGGCAGACTCAAGCAGAGATTAAGCTTCCCAGCATTTGGCTGATGGCTGGTGTTTATATCCCTCCCTGGCCATTAGGCTGTCCCTCCTGTCTGCCTTTCCTGTCTCTGAAAGGGCCTGAGCTCCTAGATGGATGCCCCATTCTACATGTCTCCTACTGGGACAGACTGAGAAGCCCTTATCCAGCGGCCCAATAATGCAGTCAGTGTGAGGCCTTGAATCAAATGCTTCCTGTGTGTCTTTGTGGCCCGGGTTGACTCACTGCATTCCCCCCAAGGTTAATGTTTGATGGAGGAGAGATGGTGAGCCAGGGATTCACAGAGCTGCTCTCTTCTCTGTCTCTGGCACCGCAGGACGCCAAGGGCCACCGGGCCAGCGCTTTATCTAGATTAGGAAGTGAATGATAGTTTACGTATCCTAATCAGCACAGATGTATCAGTTACATCTACAGTGGAAAGTGAGTCAGTGTGCTTTCTCTGTGTCTGACCCGTGATGCATCCATTGAGTTAGCCTATTGACCGGCTCCAATATAACAAGCTACAGCTAACCTATTCTTGGCTAAACTTTGTATTGTTTTGGACATGAACATACTTGGCAATCAAGACTTTGTGTAACCAATGTGGAGCCTTGCTTGAGCTTTCATTGTAGACATGAGTAGGCTGTTTTGTCTGTTGGAAAAGCCATGGTACTCAGGGATATGCATTTATCAGCATTTGCAGTTCTGCTTGGTGTTGTCTAACAGTTTAGCCTGTGAGATTCAATGCGTCCAGTTGGACACCAAGAGACATTCATGGGAAAATTACTCTGCAATTAGAGTAATTGATATTGTTAATTAGTAGATGATATAAGTACAAGGAGTCATTTACGCTGATATTTTTTTATATCCAGTATTTTCTCGTTTGCCCCATTTCTGCCTCTTCATCTGCCCCCTCACTCATCCTCCAAACGCAATAAAGACAAAACTATTTTATAACGATATGGCCAAAAATGTTATCACAATATGTGATGCAGATAATTATCTCGATATGTATTTATTATTAATAATAATAATGCTTAATTTACAGTTTTAAGAGTATTCTCCTCAGGACAGAACCCTAAAGAAACCAGAAGGTTAATTATGGTTTATAATATACAATTATTTATTATCAGAATGAATAGGGGACAAACATTCTGGGCAGAGGTAAAATAGTTGATGACACGAATTGGCTTTAATTCTTCAAGGATAAAACTGGTGCTATTTAATGTTTTCCTTATTTTATTATTTTTCCTTATTTTTTATTCTCCATTCAGCTGCTTAGATACAGGGTCCCACTGGGTACAATTCTATCCAGAAATTCATTAAAAACAGATTTCACAGGCAAACGGTTAATGTTTATCAAACCAGTATATTTGTGTGAAAAGCTGTATATTGTTTTTTATTGACAAAGTAACGTTAGAATTGGTAGAATGTTATTTTTCCTCTTACTTCCTCTTCCTCTTACTACTTCGGGGGGCAGTAGAGAGTCAAAACCAAATGGGAAGTACAGACTCAACATAATCAGCATTTAACATTGCTTTCCAAGTCGCTGTTTTATTGTGATGGATTATGACGATCATGGACTTTGCGTAACATGTTTTTGGTGCTTTTCGGAACACAATGGGATCCAATGGCTTCTGTAATCTAAACAACACAGACTTAGGCATCTACCGTTACAGCTGATGAATGCTGCCAATTAACAGGTTGGTTGACATGCGAGTTCTTCCACAAGCCCCTGGGCAAGTATCTTTGAGGTGTGATCGTCTGGCCACAAATATGCCGTTTGACGGCATCTGCTTTGAAGATTCCATTCCTTGTCGATGTAGTGTATTTGCGTTTATTTCTCTGCTACACGATTGGCTGTTCATGTAGTGTTTTTGTAGATGGAGGAAAACAGACTCAAAAATAACTATCGAAAACAAATCTCATAAATTTATCATCCTTATCGTGGAAGGTTTTATCGTGAAAAGTATCGAGATCGTTTTGTCGCCCAGCCCTAGTCTCACATTATTACATGAATGATCACTTGGTGTGCTTATCTGGTGAAGTCAAACCAGGAAATAGGTAAAACACAGCTCCTTGACTACAGGGGCCCTTTTGCATTCTCTCCTCTGTCCACCCTACAGCCAACACAGAAGCACAGTATAGTGTATAGGTGCACCTGAGAGGCATTTGTTGAAATTTAGAAAAATTGGCATTTAGGCCATATCGGATTTCAGATGTCAGAATCATGCCACCCAACTCATGTTTTGCGTCATATTGGTAGTGTACACCTACACTGTGGGTAGGGCTTGTATTATGCTGGGGTTTAATATACTACGTCTACTCCGCTCCCACCTACCGGTGCTGCACGGTAAAAGAGCATAGTCGCATATAATTAAATGCATAATAGAGAACTTGAAGATACTATATTCAGTTATTAGCGGCCTCTAGAGTTTTGCTAGTGGTATTTATCAACTGTTGCAAAGCCAAACTGTTGAAATGGCAACATGTTCACAGAGGAGGTAAAGTAAAATTGCCATACTTTTATATGCCGTAGAGCAAGACGTCACATTTCCCGGGAAATCCAGCCTGGTGGCAGACGAAATTATATGGTGAATACAAGGCTTCTGGGAAACTGAAGCGATTTCTTCATTCTCCCATGGCCATTACACCATGCATTCAACAGAAATGTTATTATTATCTGTTAAAAGCATAAAATTACATATAGTACCATTTTAAGGAGAACCAAATAATACATTCCTTTGCAATAGCCCGTTCAAACTAAATAAATTCATAGTAGGCAATACTAGGTATGGCAAAAATGGCAAAAAGATCCTCTCCCCTCCCCTGTGAGGCTGCCAGGGGAACAGGTTTTGTTTTTTTAAGGCATTTGGACGAATACATCAGGGATCAGTGGTGAACTGAGTCCATTGGCGGTTGAAATTCCCCTGCCCATTAAAACTAACTTGATCTTTGTTATGTATGTGTAGTGGAAGACACTCAAATGGGGAAGCACATGCAGCAACCAACATTATGCTTGATTTGATTTAAAATCTATTTAGAGCCACCATAGGAGGTAGCCTATACACATCAACGCCTCCCATTCACAAAGTTTAACATGACACTGCTTAAAAGAACGGAATCGATATTAACATGACGCACATCAGTAATAATGGATAGTTTAGTTTAATTGGACTATGTGTGCACATGAAAAGTTGTTAAGTCATAATGATATTGCAGTATTGCCCCTTTTTCAATAAAAATGTTGGTGCTTTTAGGTGTTTTATATATATTTATAAAAATATATTTGTAATAATTTGCCATGTAAAATGAAAATTGAATAGGCCCATTTTTGTGACAAGGAAATAGTCTGTAAGGCTTTGGATAATTATTTCAATGAAAATAGGCCTATCGGGGAGGGTCAGTGATAGTATTGTCTATTGTGACTTATTTTTTTCCAATGACAATATTGTGATATTATTTTTATAGACATTTCATACACTTGCTTACCTTCCAATTTTCAATGTGAAAATGTGTTTAGATTGCCAGTGCATAGTGCACATGACTGTGGCTCTTTCTTGGCCTTTCTTACTTTTGTTTTGTTTTTATGTGGTATTGCTAAATGACACTTATTGCATATGCATATTAATAAGTGTCAGCCAGATGCGCACCGAGCTCTGTTCACATTCTCATCGATTAAGAATGTGTTAGTATAGATCCAACGGAGCACAGATACACATAATAGACAGGATGAGTAAGGAGATGGAGACTCTCTGAATGTATTAGAGAGAGTGGTGTCTCTGCTGTAATAAGCCACCTTTCAAAGCATCAGCTGTTGGCATACAGTATATACAGACTGCTAGAAATTCAGGTGGTCGGTGCCAACTGTACTTAGTACTCTTGTAGATTTTTATTTGTTTATTTATTTATTTTTTTAAATGGCGTGGACATTGTTTGAGAGCCACAAATAACAGACCTGTGAGCAGCATCACATTGAGGATCAGGGCACTGTGGAGTTAGAGCAGGTTGATGTTATGGTAGAATTCCTCTGTGGAGAAATGTGGAGTATATGACATTGTGTTATTAATACAAGGCAGACTGAAGTCCTGTCATGACTCATTGTTGCAGGCAGCAGTAGTGCTTGCTATCTGAGGGAAACTGCGATCCAGCCTACTCAATCTCTCACCATCCCCTGCACGCAGAGTGAAAAAGCAATGATTTTAGCCAGCTAGGTTTCCCTCCCTTGGACTTTTATGCAGTTTTGAAATGGAATTTGGAATTATATATATAATTATATAAAAATATATAATTTATTTAAACATAAATAAATACAATTTCCCTAGAGAAAAGCTGGATTCATAGACTTGGATTAATTAACCGTACTATAGCTTAACGATGGTATACAAAATGTTTGGTTGTTGTTTTTTTGCATCTGTATTGATTTGAAATAGTCTGTAAGCTTTTGCAGTCAATATGTCTTGAATTCATATCTTTGTCTTTCTTCACTTAACTACGGAGTGGAGCATTAAGCTGCCCACGTCTGCTTCATTGTCTTGCTTGTCCCACTTTCAGATATGATTTACAACAACAGAGGATGACTCTAAAGGATAAAAGTGACTATGATGAGGTACTGAAAGGGAAACAACAGCAAGCTTACCCTCCTTTTCCTAAACAAGGCAGCCTTCAGCAGCTTTAAGAGGACGGCTGTCTAGTCCACTGGCAGTCTTTACCCCGCTGTAGCGCATAAGCGGCATGCTGGACAGACCATGTGGAAAGGCTTTGTTTTGTTTAGTTTTGGTTTATTTCTGCTCCTCAAACGGTCACTATCATAGGCCCATATGGCAGTTTCACTATACACTGCATTAAAACAGTAATGATGGTAGCAAACGGTACTGTAACGATACCACTGCCAGTTTCTGCTACTGCAAATGCAGCGAACACTGACTTTTAAAGGACACTATAACTGTGTGTGTGTGTGTGTGCGCGCGCGTGCACGTATGCGTGTATGCGTGCACTTGTGTATAGTAGCCAGTGATGTAATGCTGACTCAGACTCAGTGCGTCAACAGCTGCTGCCTGTTACTGAAGAGAGAAGCTGGTTTGCAGAGGGTAGGGGTGTGCAATGAAGAAGGGAGGCATGGAGGGAGGGCTGCCGTGTGGGAGAATGAGTAGGTTAGATGAAAATAGAGTTGTACAGATTGTCTTTTCATTTGACATCATGCCGCTCATATTGATTTGACATAATCCTATTTCAGTCTCCACAGAGGCTGTTCTCTTCAGATGTTGGTGCCATGTCATCGCAGTTTAGTTTTCACAGTTTTCTTCATGTAGCTAGCTTATACCCAAGATGCCAAACTGCTTGATATATATATATATAAAAATAAATTAAAAAATCTCTTGCTCATTTGACCGTGCCTTCTATGCTATTTTTGTGTTTGCAGGCCCAAATTGCCTTCCTGCAAGGGGAGAGGAAAGGCCAGGAGAACCTGAAGAAGGACCTCGTGAGAAGGATCAAGATGTTGGAGTACGCCCTGAAGCAGGAGAGGTGGGTGTCTCACTGACTGCTACCACTACAACCTGTACCTGTGTATCAGTATACAGGAAAATAAGTCGCAGCTTCCCACACATGCTCAAATTGCAATTTCAATTTTAATTTGATTAATCACGTGGCCCCCTTGATGATGCCCCAGCCAGGGTCAGTGGATGGGCTGGGCAGAGAGTGCCGGAGAGACTCCCCCGGGGGTATGACTGGTGTGATGTCTCTGGAACAGCGCATGTGTAGGCAGGAAGGCTTTGTCTGTTGTGTGATACTGATGACTCTGCACTGTCCTCAGTGGAAGGACAGGAGAGGAGAGCTCTCTCTCTCTCTCCAGGCATGACAAGGTCACCCGGCGCTGCTGTGTTTTTCTCTAGTAAACCTGCAGAATGATTTGGTTCGTCCTTTCCCCCATGTGACAATTGTCAAACTCCGCACGACGGGTCCCCCCGAGGTAGCGGAAGTGTCGCACGTTGCGTTTCCCTCCTGTGCCGACGCACGGCGTGGCTGCACCCCAGCGCAGGGAGATGTTGATGACGTCACCCTTTCTCCTCTTTCTCTGTCTTTCATTTGTCCTTTTCTTTTCTGTGTGGACACAAAAAGGCTCACGGTGTCTCAAGTTCCAGTAGAGGCTCGTTTGACATCAAACCTGTTATTCCACCAATATCCTCTCACGTTGATTTGCTAATGAGTCGTACAGCTGTGCATCACAGATCCTGAACCATACAAAGGGTTTGGCTTATAGAAATCAGGACAATGATGACAGAGAGGTTTCTTTCAGGTCGGTTCAGAATCGTTGTCTCACGTTAGCATCGACCGGAAGTGTTAGCCGTAGCCGTTGACACTTCAGCAACTCCCACACCTGGTATTTAATGGTGACTCTGCAAGGCTCAAGCTTAGCCTAAAGCTCAGTGAAGCAGGCTAATGCTGTGTTCCAGTCATTTCGGAAAGTCCCAGGTGGGAGGTCGGAATTACTACCTCTGTCTGTTCCAGTGGTCCAGCTCGGACAAACCAGCGGAGAAACAAAAAGCTGTTTCATTGGCTGGTTAGCTAGCTAATTAGCATATTAAGTTAGCAACCCTATGTGCAACTACAATTACCGTGTAGGTGTTTTAGAGATTTGCGATCGACTGACCGTTTGGCAGTCGAAGTGTTCATAATTTTTAAATAGTCAACCTGTATTCGACTTGTGAATTTCAACCTGACAGCACTAGTAAGACATGAAAAGACTGAATGATGCCTTGTTAATTTGAACAGGGAGTGTGAGAGTCAGTGTAGGCTAATGAGGGGCATGATACCACAGAGTTACATCGGTGGCAAAATGGGGTTAGTTGTTCTTCTAGTTCTGTCTTAAAGGTGTTATCTCTAATATGTTAAAATCAAATAAAAGGTCACATTACCACATTGTATTGTAAGATATAGTATAATGGTAATGTCTGAAAGCGTCCCCTCTCTCTCTGTTTTGATTGTGTCTCAGTGGTGCTGTTTCTCTCTACTTTCTGGTCTTTGTTTTGCTCTGACGGCCCGTCAAGCAGATCCTCCCGTCAGCCTGTACAAGCCGGAACACCTTGCTTCTTGTTTTGGTTTAGTAGAGTAATTCACCTGATAGCACCTTTAAGGACTAGAAGAAGCTCTGTCAGAAGCCTCATCGTTAGGTGTGTTATGCATGGAATTCTCCCCTAGCTGTCTGTAGTGTATATTCATCTGTTTTTCTCCAGTGACATCACTGTGGGCCTTTCCTCAGGAGCAACACTTCAACTAGATCGGCAACTGCTTTCCCTGGTTGCTTAGCAACAGGTCACGTCTCAGAGGGTTTCTAAAAGGAATATCAGGAATAGGTCTCTGGATGCAGGATGTTCCCAATTTAAAAGGAATTTGATGATTTGATGGAGGGCTTCTTCTGGATCACAGGGAGGGTGCTGTGGTGGGACAGTGTAATTTCTAGGGCATGCCTGCTGCTTGGATTTACTCCCAGACCTATCCTACTGATAAAAATGTGTATGTGGTTCTGAAAAAAAAAAGCATTCTTTTTGTCAGAAATGGCAAAGTCCAAAACTGAAATAAGCCACACTTGGCTGCTTTTCTACATGGGCCCTAAATGCACGTGAATGGAATCAACATAAAGTATCAAACCAGCTAATAAGTGTTTTTTTGTTTTCCCTCCAGAGCAAAGTACCACAAGTTAAAATACGGGACAGAGTTGAACCAAGGCGACATGAAGCCCCCCAGTTACGACTCCGGTAAGTCTGTTGCAGCACAGAGAGCCTCCTCCGCCTCTGTGAACTAAATCACTGTGATCATTGTGTTCGCATAACCCCCGAGTGACAGGAGTGCTACGTCTGTGAGGCACGGCACGCATGTTGAATCTTGTTTGCGTCGATTGTTTCATAACAATGTCTCTTCCTGAGAAGTGTAACAGCCCTGTTGTTCTGGTAGGAGATACAGCGGTGCAAATTTATCCCAGCCGATATCGATAACTACTAAACGAAGTGTCCGCTTAATGTAATGAATGCCATTTTGAACAATTATTCATCCACAACAGTATATATCTCACACCATTAGTGTTGGTAATAAGAACGGCATACTTCCCCTATATTTCCACAGCTATACCTTGTTTTACCCTGAGAGTGTTGGCTCGATATCTGAGCTGCGATCTACCTGTCCGTGACATTGTAGACTAATTGGACTTTCATGTTCAGCTCCTCTCCCGTCATTAGTCAGATATTAATATGTCCTCTCTTCCCTCTTCATCTCTGTTCATGAAGGCTGTTCAAGGCGCCAAGGCCCTTGAAGTGTTGATGAAGGAGGGAGGCGAGGGGGAGAGGCGTTAGGTGCTGAGGAGAGCGAGAAGAGAAGAGAGAGGTGTTTGTCCGTATGGTGGCGCACCTGCCTGCTCATCAACCTCCTGAATTAGGCATGACCCAGTTCTAAGGCTTCTTTCTGCCCCCCCCGACTCAAACACCTTGACACACACACACACGCATCCCATCTACATCTTATTAATACAGCTCTGTCCCCATGCAAATATTCCAGCCTCCTCCGCCAGCAGAGTGCTGACAACGTTGAATGCCAGAGCGAGCCTTGATTCACTGCTGCAGACGATGTTGTAGACCGTAATAAAGACGGGGCGATGCGCTAGAGGCTGTGGACTCAGACGCGCGCTTTGTTGAGCTTTCTAGCATGTCGTGGGATTTGTCAAGAGCAGAGAACAGACCTTTTTGAAGGTGCTGAAACGCGTCGTTAAATATTGAACTGTTCCACAATGACGAAGGCCATCTTCTTGTTTTAGCACCAAGATAGTGCTGTCGCTAATGAGTCTTAAATCTGCTCTCTTCTGTTTCCACTGCTGCGGTCTACAATGTTTCATTAAGACAAGAGGTGCCCACTGGGATGTAAACATTGGGAGTAGGCTAGCTATTGCAGTTGCGTGTGGTAACAAATGATGATTTAGCTCCAAACCCAACAATTTAACTGGAGGATGACGTTATGTTATAGCTTAGCTAACTGTCATACCCCACACTTTGTACAGCTGTTGGACTGATAAGAGGCTATTTTAACATGTAGCATCCATACTTGGCAATGCCCCCCCTACACTGTAATTGGATTTCTATATTTCAGTGCGATTTCAGTGACACAGTTTAAAGAGCTAGCAATAGAATATGCATCCAATTTTTAAACGGCCCCCTCTGCCTAATTATATAGTCTAAGCATCAGAGGGCTGAATGTGCGTAGTTGCCGGGATGCTGTGCGCATGCAGGAATGTTCTGGTGTTGTTTACAGAGCGCGATTAAGGTCAGCGGCTGTATGCTTTGGGAGCGGTGTTGTGATTTGTGTCCTCCTCTTCGTCCCCAGATGAGGCCAATGAGAACGAGGCCCCTGGGTCACTCAACAATCAGCTGTCATGGAAACAAGGCCGCCAACTCCTCAGACAGTGAGTACACATGCTGCCTTTATTCTAGGACGACAGCCTCCCTACGCACGGTACTGCGACCGGGAGCATCTAAATGTCATACGGGACACAACAGCACTAAGATACCCAAGTCTATATCTAAACTCAGGCTGTTCAAATGCATCTTAAGTGTGATGGTCTGCACTAGCAGTGTCAGATCTCTTTGTTTGGTGCCAGAGAGAAGTGAGCTGGTGAACTACAGTGCCAGCAGTACTAGGGTCAGAACAACTAGAGAGAAGAGCTCCCTCACCTGGACAGCAGTATTCATTACCCACTCTGGTTTTCCTCCTGTGTACCTAGCAGGCTCTGGAGCGTATTGCTCTCTGCTCAGCCTACTTTCCAGTCAATCTGTTGTAAACCTCCTCTCCAGTCAGTCTGTGTAAATAATCAGGACTCAGGCCTTTATCCGAGACACCATCAGGCAGCCTCACACATCATCTGCCCCAACACGCCGGCCGATGAGCCACCCAATATTCTGGAGCGTTGTCAAGTGACGGATCAATAATGTGCTAAAACACCCCACCCCCACAGCCGGTGGCCTGAGCTCGTGCTGCAGAGCTTCCCTACAGGGTAGCTGTAGTATGAGTGACTGCACATGCCTCAGCAGAGCTGACATTGATTTCTTGCCTAATGCCAGAGGACATTATGCATCTGACAGTAACAAGTTCTGTTGCTTGTCTGTCAGCATGATTAAATGTCTATAGTAGCTTAACCTATTGACTTTGTTCAAATGAAAAATAAGATCAACTAATTAATAATTAAGTAGAGTAATGCATTCTCCTTTTACAGTGTTATTAAATTCACTTGCATCAGTGTAACAGGATCGTCACGGCTGAACAATTTAGCCAAGCATTTGTTCCATCAGAAAATACTGTACTGTGACACCTTCGTGTTAAGCGGCATTCCACAGTTTTTTTTCCCCATATTTGTCGAATGTGTTATTTCATTCATAACACATTACATTTTAACATCTAGGCTAGACTTATTGAGCCATCTTTGAGTTGACTGGACTTGTTTCAGGTACCTGCAGGAGGTGGGCTACACGGACACCATCTTGGATGTGAAGTCCCAGAGGGTGAGGGCCTTGCTGGGCCTGGCTGGAGATGGAGGAGGTGGGAAAACAGGTGACAGGACCAGTACTGAGCCCTTGGTCAACGGGACGGACACATCCACAAAGGGCATGGGCACCAGAGGGTGAGTACTCTCCAATAGGAGGGTTAGTGGGGGAATCAGTAGTATGTTCTTCCAGGATAATGTATTGATGCAATGGCTCAATGTATTGATATGATATGATGATTCGGTGTATTGATGTTTTGTTTACATTTCAAGCCTGTGTAATGTAGGCCGACTGTAGCCAACTTTCTAAACATTTCCTTACAAATAAAATATATTCATTGCTTGAATTATAGATGTCCCATTCCATTGAAACATATCAACAGACATCCGTTCTGTCTGCCACAATACAATATAAAGTCAAAATCACATGGATCACTTTTTTATGCGTCTGTGAAGGTGCTCTGGAGAATCTATTAGTAACCACATTCACGTGGCCAAAGACGGCAGCAGAACAGCACAAAACTCTAAAACAAATCACACAATATTGCAGTATAGAATCATACTTGGTGTATTGAAAAAACATCAAGAATCACTATACCATAGTCATAGTCAACGTATCAAACAAATTTGTGTCAGGTGTCTTCTGGCAGATTCCACTTGTAGTTTCCAATATTTCCAGTATATGCATAAATGATCCACCAGCTTGCTTTCTGGCATTACATTATCACATTATGTAAGAGATTCTTTGACTCTAATGTCACACCAGCTTGGATGGAAAGAACGCAGCACATGGAAATGAGTCCCAGGGTTTCTGTATCTTAAACGAAATCTCATCTGCTCAATGGAGATTTAAAGAGTTTTATTCCACAGCTCTTAATATTCATTTGCCACAAATAATCATGAGCTTATGTTCATTCAAGAACTCCCATATATTTAGGATATAGGCTGTAAACATATATATAAACAAGTCACCTGATATCCTTTAAAATCTGTTGCATGTGTCAATTTAAAAAAAATGTTTGAATTAAAAGGTAAAGTGACGAAATGGGCAATCATTGATATGCCGTCTTACTTTGAAGTATGCCTGTAATTTACCCAGTCTGAGCTCAGGGATAGCATGAGATCATTAATGAATGAGATAATGACACAACTTATTGGTTGCGGACCCATCATGTAGAAATGATGTCTGTGTATTCTACACTGAGCAAGCTATTGCTCTATACTGTTATGCCCCTGCGGTCACTTTCATAATAACAAGAACATGTTGTGATTCAGTAAGGTGGCACTGGCCTGTGTGTCCCACGCGGGATACCAAGGAAACTGCTACGCATCTTAATTCCAACCACGTCTTCATGTACGCATCGTTATGTTTGAACAGGAAAACGGAGCTCTCTGACACTAGTGCTGTATTTGAGGCCTTCAAATTCATCGAGAGTGCCGCAGCTGAGTTCAGTGATGAAGATGAGGAAGACGACATTGATGGGAAGGACAGGACTATCATGGAATCCAGGACGGTGAGAAAACCTTTCATTCTCCCACACCCACAAGCCTGTCACACTCCCTCAGTGTAGAGGCTCGAAGTTCACATACAAGCTTAGAGAAGCAGCCATTGCAAAGCTGCAGCCGTACTATTGTAACGGCCTTTGTCTTCCTTAGATCATGAGGAAGAAGCCCCCATCGTCATCATTGCCATCATCATCATCGCCTGCCAGTATGGACACCAGCGAGGACCCGGACACAGAGGAGGCCCTGAAGGGCTTCGACTTCCTGTCCAGCCCCGACGACATGGACACGTCGCCGGAGTCTCGAGGCACAGGGGATGGCACGGACTGGGGTGAGTCACAGGGCCTGTGGGGGCCAGAGGCATAGAGGGACGGTTGACAGGCGCACAGGCAGGGTCTGTTAAGAGCAGAGCATGGACTGCATGGTTGGAGTAGGACAGAAAACATACTCTCTGTTCACTACCTCTACCAAAAACCATAAGTGTTTATAAAAGTCTTCTGTGGTAAAAAAAATCTTTTCTGTGGTTGATTTGTATACAGTGACCGAAAGGCAACATTTCAATAGTATCTGAGTAATTTCAGACAGCATTTCAATTGTTCACCATAGAAATAGACCAGTTTCAGAGCCATTGAGAAGATTGCCGTTTTCCTTTTATTTATGTCTTAATCCACAGTCGATACCTGCTCATAGTTCGGTGATTGTTCATGTAGTACTCTCGCTCATTATTCACATGTCATGCTGTGGTCATTCATTCAAACCGTGACGCTTGGAGTTTCTCTGTTTAACCCATAGTGTGTGATCTCTTCCACTGTGTGCTCTCATAGCCAGCCTGTGACCACAATGTCTGTTCCACTCCTGTGTTGGTGTTGCCCCGGAATCCACCCGATTCCCTTGAGTCTGACATGAGACCTACAGATCCTCAGACTAAATCCAGAAACATGCGGTTCTTGATGTCATGTTGAGGTGTTCCCATGTATTTGGACAGAGTAATTACATGCCCCTATAATGAATCTTTCTTTTTTTTTTATATTCGACCATCCTTACGCGATTGACAACAATCCAATAATTAAGTTATTAAGAAGAACAACGCATAGTTATGAATTGGATATTATTATTATTAGGTGCCCCATGATTGAGAATCCATATGTCCAGATAACCCCAGAACACCCCAGCTGGCATCAAATACCTTCCCACCCCTCTCACCTCTTCAAATAAAAAACAAACGCAAGCTTAAAAAAAATAAAAAAATAAGAGATGGCTGAGTGCAGGGTCCACCGCCACAGTGAGACTCCTGAAGTGGATTCTGAGCCTGCAACGGTCAGGGTGAGCTTCAGGATTCTGCCAGTGCTGTGGTGGTGGTTGTCTCCTCAAAGCAGAGATGCTCATCTCAGGTCTTAAAGGCCTACTACTCTCCTTGAGGCTTCCTACCTCCCTCTGACCTCTTCTTAAACTGTTGGACTAGACTCTGGACTCACCGTGCAGGGGATTTTACCAGATGAGGATGAAACTTCCGGGAGAGAGTATGGCTCTGAGGGAGATCTCTGCACCCTACCC
>OMKK01011377.1:5038-23484 GCA_900302305.1 Polymixia japonica | reverse complement strand
TGTGTGTGTGTGTGAGTCTGTGTGTATGTGTGTGTCTGTGTGTGTGTGTGTGTGTGTGTGTCTGTGTGTGTGTTTGTGTCTGTGTGTGTGTCTCTGTGTGTGCGTGTGTGTGTGTATGGTGTGTGTGTGTGTGCACCTATGTGCATGCATATGAGTGTGCGTGTGTGTGTGTGCACCTATGTGCATGCATATGTGTGTGCGTGTGTGTGCGTGCACCTATGTGCATGCATATGTGTGTGCGTGTGTGTGCGTGCACCTATGTGCATGCATATGTGTGTGCGTGTGTGTTTTTTTTAACTTGTGCTGCCTGCACTGACTCAGACACACGGCCAGTGAGGGATGAGCCCCTATTGCACTTGGCTAACCTCTGTTCGCTCCCATTTTCCACTCCATGTCAAGTGCCGGAGCAGGAGAAAAAAATGACTCAAAAACAAATTAGCTGGATCATCAACTGCCTCAGCCAGAGAGATGACTTCAAAGGGAATACTTTTTTTTTTTTTTTTAAGAGATGTGAAACCAATTTAACAGAACTGTTCCGTTCATGACTAACTAACTAACTCATGACTTGCTTTGAATGTATGCATCATTCCAGAATTCAACCTATGCAACACCACTTACTAAAGGGAAAAAAGAAAGAAAATCTACCAACTTGACTAAATCCTCTTTGGGCTTTATCGTAGATTATCTTCAATCACATATCATGAGGGTGACGGCATTTTAGCGTGCCACAGGGATCCACCAAGACGTGTTACATTCACAGATTGAGTTTAGCATGGTAATGTTAATGAATCGTATCATGATTGGTGCAGGGGAGTGCTTGAAGACACAAGACAATAAAAAAAAACAGAAATAAAAGCATCACTGGTGAGACAGTTGCAGAAAAGATCTCCCTCTGAGCCGATTTGAGCCATCATGATTCATTGTGGTTGGTGTCAATAGGATGTGGAGAAGCACTTGACCTATGCCTGGCTTTAAATCAAAAGCAGCTGCACTTTTTGTCAAAAGATAAATATCTGCTAATTATTGAGGAGGATGTTCCATTTTCTAAAATCCTGCTTATCTCCTAATCACTGTTGTAACTACAGTAAAATACCTCAAAAACCATGAGGGCAAAGAGCAGATTGATTGTGAAAGATCAGAACGAGTCAAGTATCTGTGAAATTGTTAAATGATCTTTCATCGCTTCTAATATTAATTCTGTCGCTCAGCACTCTACAATGGGGCAACGACACCGGCGAACACTTTCTAAAATATGTCACCCATCTAATCTTCGGTTTACTGGCTAAGAAGGAATCCACCATCTCCGTGGTAACACTGTGAGTGGCGTACCTGTGCAAACCAGATACAAATTTCAGCTTTAGCCCCAGATGTAAAAGCTAATGGCTCTACCATTCAGTAGCTGGCATGCAGGAACAATGCTCTCCTTTCCTCCGCACCATTGTCTTGGGGACGGGGTTTGAATATGACCATAAGAAGCTTCGGGGAGAAATCTTTACTCAGGTAGCGTGTCACATTTCCGTGACCTCTACTAGCCAGAACAATTCCAGGAGGGTGCCTCTTGCCCCTACGTCCGCTTCCTCCTTGTGTCTTTCCCACGCTCCGTGTGGACAGTGAAGGAAATCTACTTCAAAACATTGTAGACAAAGCTACTAAGGCTGAAAATGTGCATGTGTGTGAGAGTGTGTATGTGTGTGTGGCGCAGTATTTCCATTGTTTGGATGGGCTGTTTATTTGGACGTAGTAAAGAAGGCATACTGTATATCTAAGTGGTGCACCAGGCCAAGCACAAGGTGGAAGAACATCCACCTTTAATACTCTGTTTGTCTTGTTTTTGTGGATGGACGTCAAGACAATGAGGCTGTTAAGTGATAACAATGTACTCCTACTTCCAAAATGTTTAGCCACCTTTCCTTCTGGAATCCACTCAGATAACAATTGCTGGAATAAACAGTATTCCATAATATAAAACACAGGCTTTTTTATATTTTAAGAAAATCTCAGAGACAACATATTTTGCATCATTATTTTCATCAAGAATTTATAACTTTTACAGTGTCTAATGTTAGGCTTATCTAATCAATTATAATTGACTAATTATCAATTCAAACAACTTCGACACTAGACATCTCAACTTTATTAACTTGTTAATAATCATCCAAATACTATAAGGCGAGACTACCTCTAGCGGCCGCTGGTAAAACTGCAAGCCCAAGTGACTACCTGTTGGCTCACGAATTTGGCTCAAAGATATCATTTAGATTTTTGAACTGAAATAGCTCTCGCTAGTCTGTCACCTCCATCAACAAGGCGTGCCGTTTCTATAAGGAATTGGGTCTAACTCATTACTATTAATATTAGGACATTCAAATGTGCAAGCGTCATTGCAAGCCTTACAAGCATCAACATTAAAATGATGTTCATCATTGTTCATCATAAAAAACAAAAGGGCTAGACTAATTTTCCAAAATGTAAGAATACTGGGAGCGTGAAAAGTCTTTGTAAAAAATAACCTCTATTCAGCCATTCATTGCATAGGATAGTCAAACTGCATGCTGTACAACTGTGCGGTTACCTGTAGCATGCGAAACAGTCCGATAAGAATAAATAAACAATTTGGATAACCATGAATCATTTCTTACCATTTGTGGGTACTGCACAAAAGAGGATGACAACGACCAACTGAATGCAGTCGGATGGGGCCATTCTATCACTCCAAGCAACTCTTCATCAAAATCCAAAGCGTGTAATATTAATAGCGTCACAGTTCCAAGTATTTGAACTTTGTAGCTTAAAGACACAGTCTAAGTATTTCAAAAATGTTGTTAATCCACAAAATCATCAGGTGTACATGTGAAAATCGGCAGTCATTCTCTTATATCCCATGGCGCGTTTCGCAGGGGACCCTCTCCTGCGCAGTTTAGTCCAAGACGAATTTGTAACTCAATAGACAGAAGAGTTATCCTCGGGGGCAGGTGCGATGTAAAAAAATATAGGGAATTGGACTTATATGAAAAAGTTGAATGAGTGGTATTTCAATTTCTAAAAGATATAATATACTAAACTAGATTATCCAGCCCCTCCCTCATAGAGCGAATGTTGCCTTTCATGCGCAACTGGAAGGAATTCTCCTCCCTTTCGCTTCTGTGGAACACTTGCAGTCCTGAGGCACTGCGGCTCTGCGCTTTATACGCACACAAAGGAAGGACGCAACGTCACTTTTTTGGGACAAACTCCAGTCTGTTGGCTGTTGTGGAGTTTACTACTGCATAGCCTACGTAACTTATTCAAAACTGTCAGTCGCGGTATCATTTCTACTTGATATACCCCCGATAGTATAGCCTACATAAAATTAAATCGCATTAAATCAGACTTTTTTTTTCACTTTGATTGGTTTGCTTGCTTATCACTTCTAATAGGGGGTCGTGTTATCATGTTACTAATCACATTCCAAAGTACGCACGATTTTCACAATTTGCACCTGAAATCAATTTAAATTATTCTGATTAAATCAATTAAAACCAGCATTTCACCAGGTTTCTTTGTTGATTAGTACTTGTCAGTGCGAGATCAGCACTGACTACAAGGGACAAACACTGAAATACACTGAAGGCTATTATCAAGAAAGGAAGGAAATATGGCACCACCAGGCTCCCCAAGATAAATGACAAATGATAAATCCAAGGACGGAGCTCATCGGGGAAGCTAAAGAAGCCAAAAGCAAACCTTTAACCCACTGCAGGACTGTACAGCAGTCTGGCCACTGCATATAACAACCATATGTGTCCTCATCAATTCTAGGCTATGGGATAGGATGACAAGAGGTAAGCCACTTGTCACAAAAAAAACATACAGTCCGGTTTTAATTATCGAGGACACAGTTATTATCCCAGAACCATGTGGAAAAAATGTCTTATGGTCAAATGAAACCAAGGCAGAACGTTTTGGTCTCAATTCCAACAGATGTGTTTGGTGCAGAGCCAGCACAGTCCATCACCAAGAGAACACAGTACCTACTGTTAAGCATTGTGGTGGCAGCATCATGCTATGAGGCGTTTTTCCTCAAAGGGACAGGGGCTCTGGTCAGGATAGAGGAGAAAATGAATAGCTTCACATACCAAGATATTTTGGAGGGAAATCTGCTACCCCCTCGGCACAGCTCAAGTTAAGAAGAATTTCAACTTTCTACGCAGCAATGATCTGAGGCGCACAGTCAAATCAAACAAGGAATATCTGATGAAGGAAGATCAGTACCCTAGAATGGACCATTTAGAAACCAGATATCAGTCATATAGAAAATCTGTGTACTGACCCAAAGAAAACCCCTGCATTTGAGTGACCTTGAACTCTTCTACAAATAAGAATGGGAACAATTCCTAAATCCAGATGTGCTAAGTTGGTAGAGACCACACAGATCCACACAGATTTACTGCTGTTATCCAAGCAAAAAAATCTTCTTTATTAAAGAGCACAACCATGGTGTTTTAGCTTTCAACTTTTAATATATTGTCATAGATGAGTAGCCTTTTGTTGTTATGTTGATTTAGCTAGTTATCAAATGAAAGTGGAAAAAGTCTGATTTAATGGGGTTTTATTTCAGTCCTCAAAACAATAAACTGTCTATGTGTCATTTACATTCACCTGTGGTCAAGAAATGAATGGTATAGGCATAGGAAGTTAAATGATAGATAACTTTGGTCTAGATGTTTACCTTTTTTTGACAGAGCCTTGTGTTTAACACTGTCTTTGATAAAATCACGTTATCTTGTCTGAGTAGGACATCCCCGTCAAACTCAGTAATCTCTTTTCAACAGAGAAAAAGTAAACAATCATTGTGATATCAGACAGAACATATCTGTCCAAATGTTTAGAATAAATATTTGCTGGATTTATTTTTAACTTTAGAAACAGGATATGTAGCTTTTTATATCAATGTAAATAATCCCCATGTGTCCCTTCTGTCGCCCAGCGTTACCCCCATGGTGTGTGGATGTGCTGCAGACTGTTTTCTTTTATCACTAGAACAATAACTTATCTAGCTCGCAGTAGCAGTAACTGTAAATAAGAACATCCTGCCCTCACCTTTCCGCCCGTGTCAGTATTGAACACCCGCCATTTTGGGGTCATTATCTGGAGCAGCCAACAGCAGACTCAAATCTTGCAGTGCTTCCTTGTGGCTGCTTCACAGCTTATAGGTGAGGCCTGCACCACTGGAGACATGTGAGGAAAACCACGCATTCCTCCCTGCAACAGGAAGTGGTGATACGGGATGACAACGGTATGAGAACATGGGAAACAAATGATAAAACTAAGTAATGAGAGTCTTCACATTTTATTTCACATTTTCAGAACACAATCACAAAATCCTCAGAATGCAGAACGAGGATTTGGCCCACAACACGTTTGTAGCTAAATGAGACAACAGGATTTTGCTCAGAAAGAGCATGCAGTCATACAAAATAAAATATTAAATCTTCATGCTTACAGGCATTGAATGGTCTGTCTACACCTCTATGTCACAACAAGAGCATTTTATATAGGTATTTATGTATAAAATGTATGTAAAAAAAATGTTGATCATGTAGTATTTCCAAACTAAAATGGCATAAAGTAATATACTTTTGGGCTTGAAAGAGCTATAAGAAAAATAATAACTTGAATCAACTTGCTAATGTATGTGTATAATAGTAGTCACATAAACAAAATGGCATTGACTAATAAAGTAAAAACAATGCATTTATTAAACCAGATAAATGGGTGAGAGTACAGCCTAATTCCCCAACAATAACTATCTAATAACTAATATGGCGAAAGATAAACACCACGGAAGACTGTCTACTGAACAGTGGTTAGTTCCAGAAAGAGGGTGTTTTATGTGTTGAAAAGATTACTTTGTCTCAAGATGTGGATAAGACTGTGGAAAATGTAACTGTAATTGTACACTGTAGGTCAATTACATACAGGCCCTTCTCTGTTGTGTAGTTACTGTGGATTTGGGAATGGGACTTAAGTGGTTTTGTGGAAAGAGTTGATTGATATGAGCTCTCTGCAGAACGATCACAGCCTCTTGTCATTTTTGATCAGGGAACGCCACAATAACACAGAATTGGCTTCCAAATACTGAATTTCTTAGGAAATCTTTGCTTGCTACAAGATGCAAGTCTATTGGGTCAAACTAATAGCCCAGGCCCATTTTTTTAGAAGGAAATATATCAGCTTTTTACAAGAGTAAGAAGTATGGTTGGTTAAGTACCATATTCCATTTTGACCTAAAGAAGATCCAACTTTACTTCTTTAGATCAAAACATTGTCTATTATTTATTTAAGATTGCAATCCTTGTGTGCAAGCTTGACTCTTTTTTTCTTATTACAATGCTCTTCTTACTGTTTGTGACTTGTTTTAAAAGTCTTCAGGGAAGGAGGCATTCCCATTGGGCCAGCAGGCAGCAGATAAGTCTCCTCCTGGAACAATTGCTGGAAGCTGCAAGCTGAGAGGGGTGGATTTTTAAGATGTTTTATTTTAGAATCTGCTGTGCAAAACACAATATGGAGGATTGACTAGTTCTACACACACAGCATGCACCCTTTCCTTTGACCCAACAATAAAGTCCTCAGTAAAAAAAACAGTAGCAACAAAGAATTTCTGCAGGGGTTGAGGCAGGCTGCCTGCACTGACAGTCTTGGTGACCAAATGACTCTAGCGAGTGTTGAGTGTAAACGATACTCCACTTTCAAAGCCCCTTGTCATACTGTGGCTTTGGAAGATGAAAAAAAACATTTCATGAAGCAGTTGTTGGTCCACAAAATAGGATTTGTGGTCCGCAACATTAGCGTAACCATTTATTATATGACAGTCGTTTATGGTCAGTTTGTAAGCCAGGGTCATGGACAGAAGCCCATTAAACATCATAAAGACTGGACAGCTACAAGCATGCAACAAATGTACCATGCAAGTAGCCAATATTTCAATGTGCTTGCTTTGAAAAACCCTTTGAGACTATAATGTGATTAACGGCTGTACACATAAACTTGACTTGAACTTGACTTATAAAAACACTATAACATAACATTTCAGCAAAATATGAATTTGTTTGATGTCCTCGTGTTGGAAGAAGTACAAAAGCCTATTATGTAGACATAGACTCGTTAAACAGTAGGATACTGTAGGAAAAGAAATCAGTTCAAAATTCTTCTTATGTACCATGAAATGCAGCGCATAAAGGTTGGCCTATATAGTACTCTAAAACAGAAATACTAAAATAAGGAAACATTACAAGTTCCTCAAAACTACTCCTTATACCTCAATTGAGGTTACATGAAATGCCCAAATCGTATAAAAATAGGACAAAATAAGTTATAATATCTACGTTAGTATAATTCTAAATATCCTATGACTAGTCATTTAATGCACACCTTCATTTTCTTTGCTCATCAAGTTAGTCAAAAAGAATACAAGCGAAGCGAGAGACTCCGCTTCCAACTACTTCCGTCTTCTCTTAAAATCCCATTAACTGACTAGACCACTTCTTTTTTGACTGGGAGTCAATGGGCTTGTCTCACATTCTGTCCAATATATTATTTTCTGGGAGTGGTTTATTTCATTTCATCAAACAGCATAATGTTTTACTTACTGATAATGGTATGAGACATAGACACACCTTTAAATTAGTAAAATAAATACTTTTGTTTAGCAAATGTTCCTTTTTGCATATGTGTAGTACACTGTACATATGATCTATGACTGCCCTCTAAATGCCTAACATGAATTATGCATGAACATAGATGCATATCAAGAACATAATTTAATTTTAGACAGTTGCATGTGCGAGAAGATTTCCCTTGCCATAGTGTCCACCATTATTGGTTCCGCCTAGCAGACAAGGGCTGAATGGCGTGTGAGCCATCTTGATATATAATCTCTTTGGTCTACCATCTCACCTTTACAACACCTCGACTGGAAAGCTTTGTCGCGAGCGTTTCTAGCTGTGTCTGAGCTGTCAATCAAACTTGCTTGAGTTCTGGAGCCAGAAGAGGAAACATGGAGCCATTTATCTCAAATGTGAAATGTGAGAAACTATAGTTAGTTGACTTGCCTGAAACAATACTAAATTTAGAGACAGTTTCGCCTTCAAATAGGAGTTTTACCAGTCAACTTGCCAAATAATGTATTAGACTGTTAAAACGGTGCCGTGGTGTTAGCTTTAGGGTTAACGTTACTTAGCTAATGTTAACAGCTATTTAGCAAGAACGGTTTTCTAGAATGGAAAGTGACCCCTAGTGTTATATTCTCAGGCCATGACACCTCGTTTTATACAGATAAAATGACAAACTTATTTTGCTATTAAATTTAAAGCAATAAGCCTTTGAAAAAAATACAATCTACGAAGTAACGTAAAACATTGTAGCTCGCCTGGTCAAAGTCAGTAAAAGTGTACTAATAGAACTGTTGTCACCAAGTTAAGATCTACATTTCATCACAAACCTTTTTCATATCCAGGTCTGACAGAAACCCTATTGCAGAAACAGCATCTAGATCACAATGAGATAATAGAGAAGCTTTTTTCTGAAATCTCTGGTCTAGAAGACTTTCCAAAACCACTGGATCCACAGGTGGGTACCTCCAGCCTGAGCCCCTTTACTGATTTAGTGTTAAATAAAATGTGAGTAAATTATACGCCCCAGTTGGTGATGAGAACAGACATCAGTATAAAGAAGCAACAAAAAAGCCCTGCAATTTTAGAATATTATGATATTACTACCACAAAAGCAATTTTCTTATTTTACTTGGCTGTCTTGATACACAAGACACAATTTTAATGTAACTTACATCAGTCTGATACCACTATACCATAATTTAAAGGACTACTAAGAATTTATATCATACATTTTAGGTAAAAATTTAAATAGGTGAATAAAATCAATTTAACAAATGAAAAAGATGGGTAAACAGGGTTGGATAAGTTTACCCTCTTTGACTTCATCCCTGCTCCTGCTGTGACTGGGAATATGATTCAGGTTCAAGTCTATATGTCCAAGTGTTAATCTAAATGTTAGGTTTGAATGTTAGTGTTAGGCCAGATATGAAATACCAATAATTATAAGATCTTGATAGAAAATTTAAAAAAGCCCATTCATCCTTTTGTTTTGTGACATAATCTTTGGTCCCTGTAAGTGGTGTATTAGTTGGCTGAATTTGCAACGCACATATATAATTTTTTCACTATCTATATTTCAGCTTGAGGAGTGTGCCATCCAGCTGTGGAATTGGGCTGTTACAAAGCGTGTGGGCACAGCCATAAATAAGAATCAGAAAGCAAAAGGTTGGATTATTTACAGTATCATGCATGTAAAAAAATCATGCATAATTATGACACTTCATCAAACTCGGCTGTGTCATCTGAAAAGTTGACACAATGTAGTATAATATGTGAAGTACAAGCAGGGGATCGTAGGGTTGTGTTGCATTACATTCATATAGTCTCTCACCATCTCGCCAGTTCGCCATGTGGCATGCAGTCTATTGTACTGCTGTGAGCCTGAGAGTCCAACAGAGGGCACTGTCCGCAAGCAGATCTTGGTAAGTTCTGTAGTCGTTTCATTCTGTGAGTGTTGACCATTTCAGGACATTTCAGATCTCTTTTCAGATCTCTTTATCTAAACTTTACAGATGGCCAGCAAGACAGGACGAACCTGGCTGGACTGTAAAAACCCTCAGATAGCCGACAAATTCTTAAAATTAGCTGTCACGGTAAACAAGCAATAACTAGACATAATTGGGAGAGCTTTAACATTTCATTTTTGTTGCAAATGTGAATATCATGATTAATTACAAATTACAATACTAATCCAATATCCACAGAGCCTGGAAACCCTCTATAGCCGACTAACATCCAGAGGTGATGGGGGAGCTGACATCAACTCATCCAAAGGTGATGTGGAGAAGGATCTGCTTAGAGTTCTCTCTTACCAGGCAGAATCGGTGAGCTCTGGCGGATGTGATGTTCAACAGCTACAACAATGTGAATATTTGTTCTTGTGATATTTGGCAGCCATGGAAGTGATATTCTCACAGACTCACAGTGTGAAGCGTGAAACAGCTAAAATGTGTTATGAGATAACTAACAATGAGAGGGGGAAATCATCTAAGAAGTGCATTTGATGATATGGTGTTGTAGCAACTTAAAGTTTATCTCTCTTTGCAGGCCATAAATCAAGGGAATCACCAGGAGTCTGTGGTCTGTATGCAGCGCTGTAAAGACATGCTGTTGCGGCTTCCCAAAGAGGTACAAAAAAGCAACATTATCAATATTACTGCACCAAATTTGTTTGTTTAGCTGTTAAATATTGCTATTGTAAGGCCATTTAACCACTTATTTATTTTATTATTATTTTATTATTTTTTACTTTTTTATACAGACCGGCTACCTCTCTCTCACGTGCTATAACTTTGGAGTAGATACTTACAATCTGAAAAAGTTTGAGGACAGTTCGTTTTGGTTGAGGTAAAGATTTTAATGTTAATTTGAATGGAAGATTAATGAACAGCAACAGGGTGGAGTAAAATATATGAGATGAATTGTTGTGTTTCTCAGCCAGAGTTATGACATCGGGAAGATGAATATGAAATACTCCCCCGGAGCTGACGTCCAAGTAAGAAAGTGCAGTACATGCTTTAGTTAAAGCAAACATCTAATCTAATAGATCTACACAAAATAAAATAAATGCATTTTTTGTCTTAAATCTCTTTAACTTCCTTTATCTTAGGCCAAAGTCTTGAGGCTCCTGGCCACCGTTTATTTAGAGTGGGACTGTCAACAGTTTCACGAGAAGGCTCTCAATGCTGTAAGCTTAGCCAACAAGGTGGGATACAGGCAATCATTTTCACTATGTAATAAACATGTGCTTTTGGGAGCGTACTTACAAATAATAATTAGTTCAATGACAATGCTCTGCACCCAGTTACACTCTGCAATTTGACAGGAATGCGTGAGTCCCTGTGGGCTATACCTAAAGATCAGAATCCTGCTGCAATGCGGGGCCTCAGACGATAACATCAGAGCAGGTTGGTTACCACTAAGTTACTCACAGCCGCCAAACAATGACTCATTAAAACCTGACTGACAAGGACAGCAATGAGGTGGCAGTGGAATGAAGGTTAGAGAAGTGGACTTGTGGCTGAAGGGGCGCCAGTTTAAATCTCAGGACTTGCTGGGAAAATCTGGATGGGGTCAGTAAATGAGAAATGCTCACCCTCCCTCAGCTGCCCTTGAGCAAGGCACACAACACCCTACATCTCCAGTAGTTACAGCCTGTGGCCAACAGTAGGAGACTGTGGATGTAATGGGCAGCTCACAGTGGTGAATATGTGAAACTATGAATATGAAGCAGAGCATAGCTGAAAAATGTCTTGCATGTTCAGTCAACTTTCAATTGATAACAAATGGTTAACAAATACACATGGAAAAACATTATTATTAAAAACGTATTTGTTTTCAGGGGTTAATGAGCTGCTGGTCTCTGAGGTTCCTCTTGAAGTGTGTCTGAGCACAGTGAAACTTCTCACATCTGAAGACAGGTAGAAAAAAAATGAGCATCTTAACTAATTCTTTAATTTGATTTCAAATGAAATCTCAAATACAATGTACCCACACACACACACACACACTCACAGTTTTCCAAATTTGAATTTATAACAGTACCATAGAAATCGTTCAAATTTAGCTAAGAATAATAACCGTTTTGATATTCCTAGAGAGAGCCTGGCATTTGACTATCTGAAACGTGTGTGTCAGCACTTTGAGTCATCCCCTGAGTTGGGCACTGCTCTCGTCCTGCACATTGAGCTGCTGCTGCAGAGAGGCAAAGAGCTGCTGGGCAAACAGAAAATAGAAGATATAATCACTGGTACTTCTTGGCACTACTTGATGTTGATGATTTTTATCTTAATGAAAATGACCATGCACCAAGTGTCATAGTAATGCATAGTATTATTACTGGTGTTTCCTCACTTAAGATAAGATAAGATAAGATAAGATAGAACTTTATTGATCCCCTTACGTTGTCACAGTAACAGAGAACCATCAGGCATACAAAAAAGTAGGGTGTAGAAGAGAAGAGATAAGGCATATAACTAAATCAAAAGAAAAGTACAACTTATTAAAAAATAATATAATGGGATTATTACAGTAAATAAACAGGATACGTGAGTTAATGTACATACATCAAAATCAAAACTGTGCAATGTACAAATATAGCATATATGGCCTACAGATAATTCTAGTACGTGTGTGTGTATATTTCCCTGCTTGTTAGGTCATTATACAGGTAAACAGCTGACTCCTCAGGCCCTCACCAGTCTGCATCTGCTGCTGTGGGACAAAGCCGCAAAACACTTTGAGGTGCACTGAACATTCAGTCCTGTGCACTTGTCTATTTTAGCTCACAGCCTCTATTATGGTATGTACATTACATAACATCTAACTCCCTTCCCAGGCGAAGAACTACTCAGAGGCTCTGCAGTGGTTTAACTACTCCCTGGGTTTCTACAAGGCAGGTCAGGTGGAGCCAAACCTGGCTAAGCTGCAGAGGAACAGAGCCTCCTGCCTCCTGCACCTACAGCAGTTGGAAAAGGTGAGGAAACTTGAGCTGCACAAGCAGAACAGCGAGCTAACTTTTCTGTCTGCTCGCCGTAGGAGTCGGTACATCTCAAAATTCGCCAGTCACCTTGACTATTTTCAAGAGCTAACTAGATTTTTAGAATTGAATAGGACTGCAAAGTCATGGTTTGTTCAATCACATAGATGGTAGAGGAGACAAACCTATTAGCCGCCGTTAAAAATGCACCATCATACGGTTTGTGACTGATAATAATTTAACAAACATAAATGTGCAAAAATGTACATACACAGTGCACATTTTTAGTGGTCATGTTTGTATGTATTGTTTGCATGTATACATACTGATTGTTAGGCCAAGGCAGCAATCAAGGAGGCGGAGAGATGTGATCCCGACAGCATTTTCACTCAGTTCTGCCTTTACAAGATTGCTGTGCAGGAGAAAAATGTGGAGAAAGGTAACTGTAATATGATGTGTTGTGTATTTTGCATTGAAGTGCACATTGTGTGTTTTTGTTATGTGTCAGTATGCCTACATTTTTCAGCCTTTCCTCTATGTGGTGTGTTTGTACCAGCTGCAGAGGCAGTGACTGCCATGGGGCTCCTGGCCAAGGGTCCTGTGACCAGTGAGGATAAACTGCTGGTGTCTGAGAATGCCGCCTCAAATCTCCTCAGTCTGGCTGCTCAGATTGCTTTAGAGGTCAGACTCATCACAGACCTCATTACAGGGATCCCTGTGTAGATCTGGGAAGTATGACAGGGCATAGACAATTAATTTGGTCAGTACTGGGATTTAGAAATTTGGGGAATTGCACAAAAAATATAGAACAGTGTAGAAAAATACTACTCTTGTGTCTCCATACAGAATGACCAAACATTTTATCTAATTGTAATTGTTTGCTGTCCTTTCACATATTGTGATATTTGTTCCACTTTTAGTAAATACCTGTGTTTATAATGATTTGTGGTGGTGATGATGATGATGAAGAAGATGGTTGTTCCCCTTTGATAGAATGAACAGCAGGTCACAGCCATGAAGGCACTAGAGAGTTTGTGTGAAAACTCCAAAGATGAAGCTCAGGTTCTGGCTGCTCTCAGGTCTGTGACTATTGGAACACACAAATGAACAGTTTAATTCAAATATGATTTCTGACATGAAAGTGAGACCTTTGCTTGTATAACAGTTGTGATTTCAGAATCAACTGCTTTGTGTTTTTTAAATATTGACTGTTGAATTTCAGATATCAATTTCTCCCCAAAATGAATACATGAAGCGAAGGTTTTGGAATGAAACCCATCAAATCATTTGATTACTGTGTTTCACCAATAATAAATAATCCATCAATACATTCTGCAGGCCTACCTACTGTATATGGAGAACTCCACCATCATGTATAAAAACGACACAACCAAATATGACTTTTTTTTTTTTTTACATCTACTGTGACAACATTTAGTGAAGATGGCTTTATGTGCTATGAGACTGTACCACTTTGTACATCTGCTGAGTTTTCCTCACACCTCTCTGATCCACTGACCTATATTCCCTTGTTTCTCCAGTGAAAGTGTGTCTCTCTGTACAAGTTAGTAGGTGAAAGAAAGGAGGTCATCGTCATTCCTCATTCATCTTTGTTTTTTTTAGGTGTTTGGTTCGTCTTGTGCTCTCCACAAAAGAAATGGCGAGTGGCGAGACGAGGTGAGGGCAGGTTTGACTAGCTGAAATATGTGCACCGTTGGTACTTTGTTGAATAGAGTTTTACCTATGTTCTTACACGTGGAACCTCACATTACTCCTTAATATAGGAATGCCACTCTGGATGTTCTGCTGTCATATTTAAAAATGGGTGAGTGTTACATGGCAGCAGGTTTAGAATATAGCATTTGGTATTTTAGCTAACTGCTGTGTGTTCTAACCCCAACACACGCTGAGTACTGTTCCCTCAGCTCTGCAGAAAGTGTCACAGTGCAGCCCTGGGCCTGGTGTGGCTATTGAACAACGCACAGAGGAAGCCAACTGGTTCAGGAAGATCGGTACTGAGACTCTTGTCTCTTGGTCTCTCTCATTCACAACACCCTGGCGTAGGCTGTTCACTTCTAAAATCATTCAACACCTTGACTACATCATTATTTCTTCTTCGTCAGTGGTGAATTGCGTGCGTGCGTGTGTGCGTGTGCACGCATGTGTGTGTGTTGTGGGGACGTGTGTGTATATGCTTGTCTGTGTGCATGTGCTTTACAGCTTGGAACTCAGCTCTGCAGTGTGAGAGCAGCCCTGACAGAATGAGGGATTTCTTTGTGCTCTCTTACCAGGCGAGTCTCCTTATTAGCTTTGCCAAGAGAGTTGATCTATATCTATGTGGGGGTAGATCAATAAAACCTGAACAGGGATTTAACATTGCCTTAGAAAGATAATGAAACATAGTGGCCCAGCGTTTTAACACAATGCCCACTTCCTGATAGCTACCTGTATAATCTGGCTTTCTGACATTACCTCTGCCAGATGACATATAACTCCACAGTGTAAACATGATAAGGATTTCAACCTTCATTTAGCCAGGGAAAGTTAACCAAGCATGCATGCTAGCACCACCCTGCTTCACATTGATTCAGCTCCACACGTTCACATTTGGAGCTGCCCAGCGTTGCCACAGTATAGTACTGTTGGCTACTGAGCAGCTCTACTGGAGCAGTTGGGGGTTAAATGCTTTGCTCAAGGGCATTTCCAAGAATTGAAACCGGAAACCTTTCCGCCTCTCAAAGCCACTTCTCTAGCCAGCTCCCCCATGGGCTGTTCATATAAAAAAAATCAAAAAAACAATACTACTACGAACCAATTCTTATGTTGTATATGTGTGCTTGTGTTTGCGTGTGTTAGTTGTCCCAGCTGTGCCCACCCGACCGTGCAGTGCTCATGGGCCAGAAGACATGCCTGCTCATGGCTGCTGCTGCCTCTCTGGAGCTCTGCAGGAAATCTCCCCACGCTGTCCAGGTGGGCCACCCGCTCCCTCTGTCCATCTCCCGCATTTAGCACTCTTCATCCAAATGGATGGAAATTTACTGAGGCTGGTAGAGAGGAGAAGTGACTAACCACGTTAGCGGTGCTGGCGTAGGTGTTTATTTTGACTCCCCTCGGTTTCTGGGGGAAGGACTGAACACTAGATGGCGACGAGGAATACCAAATGCTTGTGTGTGTCCGCTGGTTCACAGAATGAAGAGCTGACACAGGCTCTGGAGCACATTCAGATCTGTTGGGAGGTCTGGAAGACCCTGAAAGCTTCAGGTACCACACCACACTTTCAATATCAGTGAGTTGCTCTCTAGATTTATTTACAGTTGAGTGCAAGATAATTTCTTTACACATAAAAAAGAAAACCAAACAAGACAAAATTACAGATTACAGGTGAGTTAAAAAATCACAGCCCTTATAAAAACTTCTAAAGAAGTCCCTCCACAAACAAGGACATATATGTGTATGTATTCCAAATATGATGGCTATGGTTAACACATTTATAAAACATTGATTCACAGGGAACTTCTCCAGAGACCAGACAGACACATTACTGCTCTTGTATGAGTTTGAGGCGCGCGCCAAGCTGAATGACCCCAAGGTTGAGACAGTGTTGGAGTCTCTGCTGGAGCTGGAAAATGTTGAAACCAAAGTGCTAGAGACCATTGCAGGTAAAGGAACGCATCACTGTATATCAAATATCTCATCTCTACTAACATCCCTTAAGAAACAGGGAATTCTGAGTCTTAGGATATCGGCACATCTTTTCTACGTGTAGCCTTATCCATGGAGCCTCCTGCCCACTTCCCCCTGCTGTGTAAGAAGGCCTTGAGGATCGCTCTGTCTCTGCACAAGAAACAACCGCAAGCCGACCTGGCTCGCTGCAGGTACCCTGCACGAGAAGACCCTCTTTAATCCATTTATCGGAAACCCAGGTGGAGCACAATACAGCTGAAAGTGTCTCTGACTAGCGAGCACTGTACAGTTGTCTAATCTATATGGGTTTTGTTTCAGCCAGTGCGTCCACCGCCTGATCAAGCTGTCCCTCCCCAGCGGCGTTTCGGAGGTGGAGGCCCGTGTGCTAGAGGAGGTGTGGGGCTACTATGAGGAGGCCCTGTCCATCATTGCAGCCGCAGTGAGTCAGCACCTATCACACGCCACCGTTCTCCGGCTCGCCCCTCCCTTTCCCTCCGACAGAATTGCTCCCTGCACTATAATTAACCCCCTCTCTTCCATCCCCTTGCCTGCCTCCTGTTCTCAAAGTGCTTTTTTTATTTTTTTATCAATGGGCTTTTTGCAGCACTTCAATTAGCAGATGCCTCCATTCACCATCCCCTTCCTGCCAGTTTTGATGGTAATGTGCTGTACAAGCCATCACACTGCTGGTGAGCTAGAGGCATCGAATTATTGAGGCATTACAGTGCTTTATATTTCCATATTCAGATTGAGTTGTGAATCAAAAGCCACTGTGGAATTCTTTGGCTCAAAGTAAAAGAATAAGATTAACAGGTTGTGGAAAATGAACAGACTTTTTAAATTGATATACAGTACTTCCGAGTTAATTTTTGGACTCTCTTTTAAACACCCCCAACACTTAGTAAAGGTCAATTTACACAAAAATAGAGTAGGATGAGGGTTTACTTCATCATTTCAAATGTTTAACACAACCCTTAAGCTGGTAACTGGAAAACAAATCCTACATGTCTTCTGCCACACACTAGACTCAGGTGACTTCCCCCATTGACTCTCCAGTGAACAGGCCCTTGACTGTCCCCCTGCTCTACCCCGTAGCCTGAGGACTTCCCAGAGATGGAGACCCTGTGGCTTCTGACCCGAGCCTGGAACACAGGGATCCTGCTGTACAGCCTGGCTCAGTACCCCGAGGCTGAGAAATGGTGTGGCCTGGGCATGAGCTTCCTCCGCTACCTGGGCTCCCTCCAGGAGAGCTACCAGACACAGGTAGAGGAGCCGGGGCCGCGGGGAGGTGGCGGGCGAGGGGATGAATGAGGCAGACCGGGAGAAATGCTAGCACTGGGGCGTGACAGCGGCTGAGTCATCCCGCTAGCTAGGCAAATGAGAGAGAGAGGGCTTGGCGTCGGAAATACAAATAAGATGTATTAACATGAAATGCAATACAGACAGCTGTAGACAAAAACGTACCAAAAGTGAAACATTACGTTATATGCGATGAAATGTGGAAAAACACAGTTGGTGTTGTCTACCCGTAGATGTCTGGTCTCTACAGTGAAGTCCTGGACAGGTTAGACAGAGCCAAGAACCTCATCATGGAAGAATGACCAAGCTGGATGAGGTCAGCTGTTTTCAACATGAGTGGTGTTAAATGCATGTTTTGGAGTCGAACTTGGATTCACTCAGCTACACCAGGTTGTTATGGTTGGATGTGGTTCATTTATTCATGTTCTGATAAAATGTTTTTGTCAGGCAACTTCCATGTAGATTTTTTATATTAAAATTATTTGTTTAAGCCAATGCACTTCTAATCACTTTTCAAACCCGGTGAGCCAGTTAAGGGTGGAATAATGAGCAAAAATCAAAATCATAACCGAGTCACATATTTTATTATTTTCAAACAAATAAACTCTTGTCAAGTCCCAAAATAAAACCCAAACAAAAGTTGCAGGACTGTGTTCCCTCATGAATAGGACAGGGAAGACCATGAGGCCAAGTGTCCTGATAGGCTGTACCACCTGCACTGACAGGAAGGAGACTACTGTACAATCAAAGGGTTCATGTTTGCAAGCACTTACTGCACGGATGTGCTGTAACATAAACAACTCATCACCCAAAACGACAAACAAGAACCCCGA
>OMKK01011372.1:2905-13850 GCA_900302305.1 Polymixia japonica | reverse complement strand
TCATTTTTTTGGAGGAGGGCACAAGGGTTAAGAATAAAATAAGAAGAGTGAGTACAAGAATATTTTTGAATTTATTTTTGGTGTTTTGTTGTGAGCTAAAAAAAGGAACCATCCGCAAATGTTGGCTACACAATGACCCATCAAATTAATCGCAAGGACCATGCTGGTAAATGTTACAAACCACTCATCATATATAAACTTATTTATAATGAACAGACCCTTTTTAAATTGTCCAAATTAAGATGTGTTTCCTGAGTGTTCGCCTGACGTCCTACTCTACCTCCCATAACAATTTAAATTGACAACCAGGCTCAATGAAAAAATAAACAGCCCCACACACTGATAGGCCCCACCAACAGCTGGACAAGAACCTCATGACCCGGGGAAATGTAATTGTTCAAATGAAATCAAACATGGAGGAGGATGGAGTGGCCATGTCAGAAAGGATGCACGTTGACACCTAGCAGCGCATTGAATTGTTTTTTTGTTTTAATTTAAAATGTAGGTCTTTAAACTTAATATGTAAAGCTAGTCAGACTTTATTATCTGAGCAGCACAATAAAGATTAAAACAAAAAAACAACCCTTCACACAGTCACCGTGTTTACAAGGTTATTGCCATGTTATGCAATACTCTTTGTCCACTTCGTCATGTTTGATTATTCAGGTCCACAATCATGTCAGGGTCATATCATGTATTCCACGGTGACACAATATAATGAGTGACAAAGTGGTCCTACAGTAATAATGGACCCACATTTTTCCAGTGACAGCTTTTTTTCAACTATAATGACCCAGATAAAGATGGAGCATGTTGGGGACATAAAAATAGTTTGATTTCAATCACAAGAGGGTAAGGATGAAAAGAGCTATTGTTTTCTCAGTTCACAGGATTGCTGAATATGCCCTCAAACTGATGATTTTCACACATAACAGCTGTCTAAACTTTGGCCTGTCTTCTGTAACTGCCTGCAGAGTGAATTACAGGTTTAAAGCATGCCAATGACCAGGGGCCCTGGATGGGAAACTCATTTGGATGTCACCAAGGGGAGAGTGAAATCAAAAACAAAAGGTAAAATCAAAAAACAAGACCGAGCTTAAAAGAATAGGACCCATTCCCATTAATTCTGCAGACTGGGCACTGAAGACGCAGTCACAAATGGTCTGACATGGGAGGGTGGCTTACCCGGGGCTTACCGTGCAGCCTGTTGCTACCCAGTGTGTATGCTCAGGTTTAATAAGAACTGCTTAGACAGGAACCAGTGACGTGTATTACAAGAAAATGTATTGTAATAAACTTCCTGTATGATTATAATAATATATATATCAAATAATGTATCAAGTCAAATTCAAGTGCATTCACTTCATACACTTCATTCATACTCGAAGTCTTTATATCCTGTATAACATTAGATATGTTTTCTATGCTAAACAGTTTCTCAAATGGATGTTTTGGGTGATGTAAATGTCGTCATTTTTCTGTTACTTTCTCACTTCTCTAAAGGAAATACCCCCAACAAAAGAAGAAAGGACGGTGGGGGTTGGGGGGGATTGTCGTCACCGGTCTGGCAACAGGCGTCAATGCGCCTGGCAGCCGCTTCGCTGATTGGTCGCGACGCGCCGAGCCGGTACGTGATTGGTGGGATCTCGACCAGCTCAAGCTACATATCCCTTCTGTAGAGTCCATTTTGTTGCAATTCAGACGGAGTCAGGAGGAGAAGTAACGTAAAATTACGACCAATTTCTATTTTTTACAACGCACGAAATCCAAGGTTAACGGGTTTTGTTGGGGAAATATAGCTCGCTGTAATTTCCGCAAAGGATTCGCCGAGAGATTTCAAAGGCCAAATCTGATAAAACTCTGACGAAGGGCTTTCGACAACCAAGCCTGAAGAAGTCGGTAAGAAAAGAAAACCTCCGTGTTTTGAGCGTCGTCTCGTCGCCATATTGTGTCGCCGCTCTTTTGTTTTGATTTGGTGCCAAAAGCAACGCGACCCAGATAGTATATCAGACCTTTAAACATCTAAAAGTTGGGACCGTTGAGCACATTCGATCCCGGCCAACCGCGGTGTCTTAATTACGAAAAGTCAAGCGGATAAAACGCGGAAAAGCCTGAACGTCGCTGTGTTTTTTCACAGAGGGGCAAGGCTGAGTCCGAGGCGCACAAACAACAAAGTGGGATTAGTCGCAGATCCTTTACGTAACGTGTTATGATCATTACACACGGTTACCTGCCCCCCCTTTTTTATTTTTATTTTAATGAGAACTCGTCGACAATATCCGAATTTGTTTATTGTGGAAAATTCATAATGACGCACTCGCTAAATCATTCTCCCAATCGCGTCCCCGTACGACGATGACGTCACGTCGAATCGTCGACCAATTACATTGTTGCCATTGATGGTCGTCGTTCTATTTTGTTTAATTTCTAACTATTTCACTCTTTTAAAAAAAAATCCCATAGGTGTCGGCTTCTTGGAGCATCGTGCGCCGAGTCGAATTGATGTTCAACTCGGCACGACGAGAAAACAACGCTCGTTGGCACATGACCATTTCAGACCTTGCTGGACAAAAAAGTACAGCGAGAAGTAGACAGAAAACTACTTCGAGGACCTGGAGCCCGACCAGAGGGAAGATATTAAGAAGAGATCTCTGCCCAGTCAACTTTCTGACAACAAAGAGGTGGGCTGCAGCTGTTTTTTGCTTCTGGTGGTGTGGGGGAGGGGCGACTCTGACAGGCTGCTCTGGCTGCACGTAGACCATAAGCCCTTGTCGTTGTTTATCACAACGATGTGTTGAGAGCTAAATATGGTAGATGTGTTTAATAACGGTTGCCCACATTGTAATTATTTGCATATATATTTATTTAATTTAAAAGCTGGGGAAAGCTACTACTCGTAAAATTAGCCCTGTGTGGTAGTACAGGCTCAAAGGTCTGCACATTGTAATAAATTACTGTCATTCTCGTTTAGGTGACACATAGTGTAACAACAGTATGGGAGGTGGAGAGAGGTACAACATTCCAGTGTCGCACCCCGAGCGCCCCTTGCCCAAGAAGAACCATCAGCTGGGCCGGGCCAAGCAGAGAGGCCGTGATCAGAATGGATCGGCAGCAGCATCCGTCGGAGTGGCGGTAGGCCTTCACCACCACGGCCACCGCAGGAGCGACAAGGGCACAGCCTACCCCTGGTCTCCAGAGGCGCGGCAGGCCGCGTCTTCCGAGAAGAAAAATGCGTCTGTCCGTTTTGCCACCAACTACGATCAGAATTGGGAGGGTGCAGTGTCCCACCTAAACACGCTCCTGGCCGCCCAGGGTAGCCCGAGCTACGCAGGGCCCAAGTTCAGCGAGCCGCCCTCACCCAGCGTGTTGCCCAAGCCCCCCAGCCACTGGGTTTCCTTTCCTATGGGCTCTTGTGACAACCGGGAGATGATGGCCTTCCAGCTGAAGAGCCTCCTCAAGGTGCAGGCCTGAGACGGACTCCCACACTTATTCTTTCAAAAAAGCCAATGCATGAATTATGGCTCCTCTGAGGGCACCCGCCCACCTGGAACGCTTCAGTGCTGTAATACTTTTAGCTATTTTTAGATTGACCTCTTTGAAGGGTAGGCGGCATTTGCAGTGATGTTTACTGCATGTGTTTACCAAACACCCACTTTTTTTAACCAATATTTCAAAATATTACAGGATTGTAGCCTTGCTGGTGGGAGAATGCCCTTAGTTGAGTCAGTTTCTGTAACCAACGACGAACTGGATATCCTTTGTACTTATGTGCTCTGTCATTTTGTTTTGTTTTGTTTTTTTTAATGTTGGCTGTTATAGACGGTTGAGTGCTTTTCTTCCCAACGAGAGGTATGGCTAGATATTCAAAGTAAAATGTTCTCAATCTCTTATACGGTCCATTTCTGTGGACAGATATACTTTCTCATTGACTGTTGGTCATGATAATCCTTTGGACTTCACCTCGGAAGCTTCTGGTGCTAAAGCACATTCACATTTGTAGCATTTTAGTTGGACTAGGGCCCAGTATTTTTTCATTTCTTTTTATTTTGTCACCCTTCAAATTCCTCTCTTTGGTTTGGGATGTGAAAGCCACTTGACTGTAATTCTGCAGGGAATCCAGAGCTATCTTACTGGAGGGGATCAGCTGTGAGTACAGGTCAAAAGCATAACCTCAAAAACTGGGTAATATGAGACCATGGCACACGGACCTTGGACTCTCAACTCCTGTATCTTTTCTTTTGTTTTTTTAATAGCGCTGTGCGCACTGCACTATAGGAGTTGAGCTTGTCCTAAGGCCTGGAGCTCTCTATCATAGCATTACTTTGTAAGTCCATTTGTGTCGTAGTTGAAAAATGTATGAGTCTGTTGTGTGTTAACCAAAGCAATGTTTTTAGCTATGTGTTTTTCGCCATCTCCTCTTTGCCTCACCGACGTGGTTACCAGTGCCATATTGACCCCGTCGGCCTGAGTGGCGAACAGTTAGAGTCCCGGGCCACCTCCAATTTCCAATCAGCACTGTTAGCAGCCTTTAGTCTCTGCCCCCTCAGTGGAATGCTCCAGCGCAAACGATGCGGAAGAGGGCCGGACTCAACAGGGAGGTGGGACTGTCGTTTCACCAGAACACTTGCATGTCGTGGTCCCGTTTGCTGCGTGGCTATTTTTAGGCGAGGCGGGCAGAGCTGAAGGGGTCTAGTCATGTGGCCCGGGGGACATGATGTAAGGCGCAAGGCCAGTGTGGATGTGTTTACATTTAAAAATAGGTCTCAAGGGTTGGCCATCACACTCTCCAGACACTCACTGCCTCTTGCACCCTTTGTATCCTCTTGCACTGCAATCAGATTTGTTTTTCATAAGTTACAGGCTAAGATGCCATTTTAATGGTGGGTGCGTATTTGACTATCGCCCTCTGGGTTCTCAATTTTTGTGGGTCAATCCTCTATTGAGGCTGTCTTGTATGTGTAATCTCATTTTTACCCCTTTGCAGAATGGGAGCTGTAATGGCCATCTTAAAGACAACAAAACAAAGTACGAGCGCTTAAAGATATGTTGAAGAGCCATGTATATAATGAAATGTATAAAAATACTTGTAGCATATGTACATTTTGCAGGCCAATTTTAAAACCTGCTTGACAAAGTATTTTTAGTAATAACACTGAATGTATAAGACATGCTGAGGACATGTCTTGACTTCAAATGCTGAAGAATATTTTTGTTAAAAAAAAGAAAAATATGCCCATAGCATTTGTCAGTACCCCTGCACTGTGTAATCTTGCCAGTGATCTTGCACATAATGTTTTTATTGTTTTCTATTATTCACAGTGTAGGGTGAAAAGATGCTGTAAGTGCAAATTAAGAAAAACTTAAAAATTTTCAATTGGAACTCGGGAGACTATCATATGTATGAGTTGTTTTGTTTTTTGTTCTTTAATTTTTTGTGCTTATGCAACATAAGCGTACGTAAACTCAAGGTTCTTTTAATGAGACATCCTCTCTAGTTGAACAAAACCTGATTGTGCCTGTGTTAATTATTACATTGAAAAGGAAGTTATCAAACCTACTTAGATTTTTTTTTTATTGGGTAGGGATGTTACTTGTTGACCAAACTTTCATGCTCATCAGAAAAAGCACTTTCAATTCTCAGTTGTTCTTCCGCCAACTGACAATTGAATTTGGCCAGTTACCCTTTGTGAAGTACTTATTTTTTTTATTTTTACTTTTTGTTTTGGTTGAAAATGTTTTAGGTAAATAATTCATACATGTATAAGTCTCCTAACTCTAAATTTTAAACCTGTAATGAATTGGCTGTTAATTTGTCCCACTTGATCAATGTCACTGAAAATGTAAGGAATATATGCCCTGTCTGTAAAATTGGTATAATTTGGTATGAAAAAAAAAGAAGTGAAGTTCACTCTTATAATTGGCAAAGACAAAGTAGTAAAAAAAAAAAACCCAAAATGAAATAAATCCCCTCCCTTACCCCCCCACTCACGTGTCTGTCTTCTGTCTCTTGAGTAGTTTACATAAAATTGCGCGCAACTATCATTAAAAAATATCTGAACTGAATGGCAAACGAATGAGAAGAGTACAACCATTCCACAGGTAATTCTCATTACTGTCCTTGTCCTCATTGGAAAGATTAATTTTCCTAAACAGTGTAAACCTTAAATATTTTAAAGATGTAATATAACGTGTTTTAAAAAACACTTTTTCTTACTATCAATCATCCTCATGATGATTCAACCCAATCCTGTCTGATGAATTAGTTTGTATACTGAATGGAAATTCTGCTGTTGGTGGCAACATTTTGCAGAAAAAAAGATGTTCTGCACATAGGAAGTGACATGTTACATAAACATGTTGGGAGTAGGTAAACAAGTGACACAATAGGTGATGTTTAAGGAATTAAATTACAATAGCAAGATCTGCGTTTTACAAGTACTGTCTTGGAACTATTTTGTCCTAACAAACATTAAGTCCTGATGGGTGCAGTGATTAACTGTACACAGCATCTCAAGCCATACTTCTTTGTTAGGACAAAATAGTTCCAAGAGTAAGTGCTTGTGAAATGCGGGGATCTTGTTTTTGTGATTTAATTTCTTAAACAGTGTACTCTAGAGATACAAAACAAGTCAGTTGTTGCAGTTACTGGAAGGTGTGTTTCCTCATTTTGGGGAGCTAGACTAGCTGCCCTGCCTAATTCATGATGCTAATGTTGGCATTTGATGTGGATGTACAGAAATGAAAATTGTATCAATCTGCTCACCTGACTCAGGGTAAGACTACCAAAATGTGCTAAAGTGTCCGAGTATCCCTTTAAGGAAGAACAAAACAGGAAAAAAAAAATCAAAATTCAGATATTTATTGACAGGAACAAAAAGCATATGGAATAAAATCACAAAAATAACAGCTTAGGAGCACTAAGGAACTCTTAACTCACCCCAAGTCTAGTATGTACATGAGAGATAAATGTAACATCTTGTATATACATCAAGACTGCATGTAATAAAACAAACAAATGAATACTGATTAAAATCGCTAACTACAAACATTCCATACAAATGCATCCATTCCTGACACTACATACTGAAACAACGTTTAGTAAACAATTGGCTAACTGTAAAAAATAATAAAAAATAGGGCAATTCAAACCTGGCATCTCGAAGCCTGAAATGAACTAGATTATATCCAATTGTCCTAGTTATATCTGCTTCTACTTTTATTTCAATGGACATAAAGCCAAATTTATGATATTCATAAAATACTGCTTCACCAAATTTATATTGAACAAATACAGTATCAAGGCAGAACATCGCTAACGGAAAATACAAAAATAGCTTAACTGGCAAAACTGAATCATCCTGGACACCATAACATAAACTCACAATACCAATTACCCCCCCCCCCAAAAAAAAAGAAAAAAAGAAAAGATCAGACTTAACTGTTGATACAACTGACAAGTGATCCAAGTGTGCTTCCAAGAACTCGCTTTTTTTGACCAACACATCTTTAACTATGCTAAAAAAATGAACTGTCTAGCTGCTGCGGCTCTCTCCAGCATGGCAGCATGTCCACTGATGCTGGGATGAGAGACTAGCAATTAACGAACTTGGACATGGAAGTTAGCACTCTCTAGCTACCATAATCAAATGTTGAACATAAACATCCTAAGAGACACAATGACACGGCTTTGGAAGAGCAGAGAGTTAGTGGCCTCCAGACTTGCGGCCAGCCCAGGACCTGGAGCGCGAGCGTGAGCGGGATACGGACCTTGAGTAAGAGCGTGACGGGGAGCGCCCCAGAGACTGTTTTTGGGAGCTGGAGGAAGGGTGGAAGTCCTCAACCGGGCTAGGTGACCGGGACTGGCTCTTTCTGCCTTTGGGCCTGGATCTGGAGGGGGAAGGCGAGCGGGATGCTGATCGGCTTCGGGAGCCCGGGCCATGGTGGGCCCTCGGATGGTCACGGGGAGGGCCTCTGTACCTGCGGACAGGAGTCATTAATGATATAAGCACGATTAAGAACTGTACATGTACATTTTATTGTTGCAGGGCAACAAATTAGCCTACCTGTCGTTCTCGTGGCTTCTGCTTCGTCTGTGGCGGCCATAGGATCGAGAGCTGTAAAAGGGCAGGGGAAAAAAAAAAGAAAAAAAGAAGTTGGTTCATATTTCATGTCTTTGTTTGTCCTGGCTTACGGAGGGAGGCTTGGGAACGGTTTGAAACATGAACTCACTCTCTCGGGCTCTCAGATCTCCGCTGACGGCGCTCGTAAGAGGGGCTGCGGGACCTGCGCCGGTCATAGCTGCGGCTGCGAGAGCGCCTCCGGCGACCGTCGCGATCGCCGTCGTCGTACCTGGAGAAGCTGCGAGGGGAGTGGCGCTCCTTGGACTTCATCTGGTTAGGGGCTGAATGGACATATTGAAGTATAGACGCAATTAGGGATCATTTACTCTCCATTTATACAAGCTTTTACAATCTACCATGGGTCTTTGCTGTGGCTAGACGGACGCTGCCTGGATATGGATGAAAACGGTTCGTACTCTTGCGGTCTCCCTGGGCGAACTGGATCTCGATCTGGCGCCCGCACACCCATTTGCGGTCCAGGTTGTGAAGGGCGTCCTCTGCATCCCGGACGTCCTCAAACGTGCTAGATTGTTAAGGCTTTTCACTTTTTTTATGTTGGAAAGTTGGGGGAGAAGGTTGGACAAATACACAACAGCTACAGAGACATGGCTACTAACACAGGCTGACGACTCCACTGTCATGGCCCATTCATGGAGATGTTGGATTGAAATATGGCCGTGTTGATATGTAGATAAATCAGTAATTTCAACTGGTGATCGCAATTATTGAAAATTAATTTTCTTCAGTCATTATGACTAATACAATTAAAAAATATATATATGTAAAACTGAATCAAATAGACCTATTTGTGATTTTGGAGTGTGTGAAGACACATACGACAAATATTGAGATGGAGATCCATCAGATGAGTTTGGTAGGATACAAAGAATTAGGCTTGTTACCTTTAACATGCTTGACCTTTGACCTTCAGCTTGATCTTTATTGGCTTGGCAGAAGAACTTGAGGTTTCCTGCTTGTCTTTGCCCAATAAACTCTTTGCTTTTCCTCCCTTTGGTAGACAAATGGAAGCCTGGGTGCTCTCTTTTGTCCTCTTTGTATCTTCATGCTTTTGCTTTCTCTTTATTTTCCAAATTCCACTATTGCTTGTCGCCTGGGTGTTGAATCTACTCTATAACCGCCTTTCAACTTTCTTTGGTGTGGGGTCTCCAGAACTGTATCTTTACCATTTCTAAGGCAACAACAGAAGAAATATTGGTTAGGAATATGCTTAAGCCTGCATACAATATACTATGTGACAAATAATAACTTTAAATAAATGAAAAGATCCTCCCATATAATAGGCTTTATTTGACATAAAAACACAGTGACCCGTCTCCAAAGAAGTTAATGTCAGGTGTGACCCACTGCAACCGAAAGGTTAGAATCAACTGTCTACAATCACCCAGTGAAAACACCAATTACAGTAGGTTAAATTGAGGAGTACAAAGGATATTGAATGTAAGCAAATCCTCTTGGTCGCCGTGTATAGAAGTCAAGTGGAATGTAGACATCTACAATAGGCCCATAACGACCAAACTCACGTCGTAAATCCTCTGGCCTAAAGTGTCATGAAATAAGGAAATTTATTCTGATGGCTAGCAGATCCATTTAAGATGAAGCCCAGTGTGCAAGCTACACACACACAAGCTGGTGCCAACTCTGCATTTGACCATACTTGTGTACATACAGAATTACAGACCAAAGGACCCATTTAATAAGTGTTTGGTGAGTAAATTAGGTTTTAATGGAAAGATTAATCATACTACTCACAGCTGTAGTAGCCAGAAAAGGCTTGTTTCACTTGGGAACAGAACTGGCAATGTCATAGGAGTTTCTCAAAATGAAAACACTTAAAAAATACTTTAAGATTAATTTTGGTAAACACTTGGCAAAGCAGTCGTTGTCAACTCATATAAAAGTTCTTATATTTATTTTTGAGCAAACCCTATGATTTTTCAAGTTTTTGTTAAGCACCAAATCACTGAAGCCCACTCACCAACTGGTAGTTGTTAGCTTTCATGAAAAATAATCATAAACTTTGCTACACATTCTTAAACTATGTCAGGCATAGGCAGCATTAATCTACACACACACACACACACAAAAACATTTACAAGCAACTCTCAGATAACAAGACATCAGGTATGACTCCATTCATAAAAATGAGTTAAACTTATTGTGGGGCTCAAATACAAACACTTATTTGCTCAAAGGCAAGTCTTGAGTTTAATACCAGCGCAGCTGTGGTTGGAGTCTCCTGGACTTAGTGGAGTGCTGGCAGACATGGGGACATTTGTGAGGTGGTCTAACCAGGAGTGTAGTGAATCCATGTTTGGACTGAGGATCACACTTATAACAACAGATTGGCTTGTAAACTAGCAAAGTTAATATGGAGCCCCTAAGGCATATGGTTACGTTCATAAGTTGCTTAACGTTACAACAATACGTTTTTCCTCAAAAACAGTGCAAGAATGTAACATTCACCAAAGCATGGGGACAATTAAACAACCAATTCGATCGGTGTGTCAATAGATTGTATCCGACTTAGTGGCCTATTTTCGGGTTCAATCTATGCTCTTTGCTGTTCGCTTCATAAACTAAACCCATCCTCATGAAGTGTGTTGTTCGCTGTTCGCAGTACAGCCCCCACTACTCGGATAAAAACAATAGTAAACCTAGCTAACCACTAACACTGCCTCACTGTTGTTGGCCATTTTGTTAACGTGTGCTAGGCGGCTAAGCTAGCGAAGCTATCGTTCTCTGACACGGTGTTGTGGCGAAATTTCACCCGCTGCGAGATTTCCACTCCCGTTCGCGTTGAACGG